>OLKM01003309.1:0-39043 GCA_900291075.1 Melanogrammus aeglefinus | reverse complement strand
CCCCTCTCCCCCTCTCCCCCTCTCCCCCCTCCCGACCCGGTAGCCTCTTAGCTATCCGCGTCCTCGTATCCACTTGGCAGTAGCAGTGTGGTCGCCAGGCAACCGTTACCGTAGCGAGGAAAGCACACCGAAATGGAGCAGTATCGGGACAGCCGTGCACACAGCGTGAGCATGCGCTGGTCAGGACGGGGGGCCCGTTTAGCAGGGCCTATTATTTAAACGTCACGGTGGCTCGCGGGGGGACCCTAGTCACCCTCTTTGTTCACCTCTCTTCTTTTGTTCCCCATCTGGATTGCACGCTGACTCGCTCCATATTGTTCTTTCACTCTCTCTGTGACTCTCTGAAACAATCTCTCTCTCACACACACACATACACACACACACACACACACACACACACACACACACACATAGAAACACAAACACCCCAAAAATATGTTTTCCAAAATTCAGTAAGCCGTGAATAAATGTTGTGACGGCGGGTGCGTTTCGGGGTCACGGAACAAACTGGAAGCTCCAGCACAGAGGGGTGCTCGTGCTTTAAAATGTCTTTTCTAAAAAAAAAAGTGCTTCCTGTAACTTCTACGTTTGCCGACGAGCTACTCTTGATCCCCGCCCGTGGAGGTTTCACTCTGTCAGGAAGATGTCGCTTTTTTTTTTAATCCTATTGTATACACGCACAGATGTTCCACTCTCCTATCCCAGTTGAGCACATTCCAGGCAACAACAAAGGGACAAAACAGAAACACACACCAACACACGCACACGTATGGATTGGCACTTGATACTGCACACGTACTGATTCTGGTGCCGCAGCAAGGAATCCTCTTTCTCTCACGCTCTCTCTCTCTCCTTCTCTCTCTACCGCTCTCACTCTCCCTTTAACCTCTTCTCTTTTGCCATGCTCCTATCTTATCTTATCACACCTGCCAGAATTATTCATGCAATCCCTTTTTTCCTGTTTCACTGAAGTTGTACTTTATTAAAACACAACTAAAGTTGTAATTTAGTGAAACACAGTGAAACCCGACAGTACAATAAACAGTTATCTCATCTTGATGGATGACTCCTATCTTCTGAGAGATCTTGGTGTTCAGTCTTTATTTAAAGACATCCTCCAGGCTCTGATTGGCACACTTTGTGGAGAGCCTGAATCTTAGTGCTTATAGTTTAAGATGTCAGGCAAAGCTTAACAACTCCTTAACCGTTCCCACTAAACTGCTCTCCGTTTGGATAGTGTCTCATATTCAATCATTCCGCTCACCCGTTTCTCTTTCTTCTTAGTACACGCTCATCTCCCATAATCCCGGTAAGCCTCGCAGAGTTCACAGACTCTGAAATGTTTTAAACGGAATTCAAATGGAGATCAAGTTAAAATGAGATGCCAAAAGTATTTTTTTCATTTCTTTCTAAATCCTTTGCTCTCTGCGTCACACTGACATCTCTCTCTCTCTCTCTCTCTCTCTCTCTCTCTCTCTCTCTCTCTCTCTCTCTCTCTCTCTCTCTCTCTCTCTCTCTCTCTCTCTCTCTCTCTCTCTCTCTCTCTCCCCCATCAACTTCTCTCTCTCTCTCTCTCTCTCTCTCCCCCCCACCAATTTCCTCGCTCTCCCTCTAGGATGAAGTATATTTGGACGGGTCACATGTGTGCGGTGGCCACCTACAGCGTCTGTGCTCAGGAGCCTCTGACACTGGTTCTCAGGCTGATCCGATGTCACAGCAAAACCATGGTAAAAAACAACACCTGCAACATTAAACCACAACTCACACTATAACAAAATACTCTTTGTGATACGAGACTGTTTCAGCTGGAATTTCAACACTGAGATCGTACAAAATTCTTTTTGAGCTGAGAATTCTAGGAAGGAAGTAGTTTGTGACCCATTGGTTACGACCCACGACTTTGCAATACCTTCTTTGTATCAATCGTTGTGGATGAGCGTTATAATGAGCGATGTTGTATGTGAAATACTTCTCTTACCATGAAGTTATACAGGTAAGTGATATCTCTCTTGGATGCCGCAATCAACATCAACCACTGCCCAGCCAGAGCTTCACACATACACACTCACCTCGCCACAAGTGGCCCTTCATCGTGACGTCAAAATGTTTTACTAAAAGGCACTCCGATGTCACGAAGATATATTTGCGGTCAGAGCAGAGTGGCATGTTCACAAACTGGTTGGCAGAAACTGGCAAAAACATTGGATTTATTATTTCTTAATGTTAGGTTCAATGCCAAATTAAAGGGTAAGTTTGCCCCAAAATCTAAATTTTCACAGATGGAAATAGCTCCCTTTCTGGGCTCACATAGTGTTGATGAACATTTGCTGTTATTCTTTTACTAAAATGTATAAAGTTGTTAAATGGGGGAAAGGATCTGTGAAAAGTGATAGTTTTCCATGAGCTGCGAACCCTGGGTCAAGAGAGTGTGACATGGGCTTTTTGTTTGTGAGAGCACTCCTCCGCTTGTTCCTGTGGAACACAATGCGTCAGTTTTCTATGAAAGCTTTATGACTGACAGCAGTTTTCCAAACTCGTAGGTGAAGGTTCTCCTGGTAAAACAGGGGGTTAAAGGGTTAAAGGGTGCTCAAGTAAGATTTAAGAAAAATAATGGAGTGTTAACTGTTGGAAAGGCCAAAACCAACTTTCCACTGTAAGTTAGAGAAAATGCTCTGTGAGAATATCTATTCTGGATGACTGTTCCTTGCTCTGTATGAGTCAATCAAGATGTTAGACAGCTGAATCATGGAGCACCTACCCTGATCACTATTCCACTTCAGTCAATCCATCTCGCCTGTCAATCACATTTGTACTCAAAGTGTTATCTTAATGTCAGAGAAAGGTAGGAAGGGATGGAACATTTTCTGGGGTTGTTTATTTCCTTTTTGCCCTTTTCAACTATCGCTCTCTCTGTCTCTTTCCCACTCTCTCTCTCTCGCTCTCGCTCTCTCTCTCTCACTCTCACTCACTCACTCACTCACTCTCTCTCTCTCTCTCTCTCTCTCTCTCTCTCTCTCTCTCTCTCTCTCTCTCTCTCTCTCTCTCTCTCTCTCTCTCTCTCTCTCTCTCTCTCTCTCTCTGTCTCTGTCTCTGTCTCTGTCTCTTTCCCTCTCTCTCTCACTCTCTGTCTCTTTCCCTCTCACTCTCTCTCTCTCTCTCTCTCTCTCTCTCTCTCTCTCTCTCCTCTCACTCTCACTCTCACTCTCACTCTCGCTCTTGCTCGCTCTCTCTCTGTCCATCTCTCTCCTCAATCTTACCTACAACACCCTTGATGAAGTTATTTCTGCTCATAAGAGTTTCATTCAATCATGTTTAGTCTTTACACGCTTGCCACTTGTCCACTGTCCAATGTCCAATAACCATGAGTCGATTCAGGATTGATCTAATTCAGCGGTGAGCAGTGGCAAGTAATGCTGATGAATGTCTTGAAAGTCGACCAGAGACAATACGATCAGCCGTCAGTAGTCAGGCAAAAAAGGCAGCTGTCGCAACAAATTGAAAGAAATCTAAATGAACCGCTCATCTCTCAAAATAAGTTGTCATATTCATAGGGTTTCGATGCAGCTCCGGTCACGAAAAATATCGGAGCGATAGATCTGCAGTTCTAGTTGTCAGTTGTTTTGATTGAAAATCAACTGAAACTATTACCAGTTACTGACTACTAAATAAAAAACACCGCAAACCCAAAACCCATCGCTGGATTTGAGCCTTTTGCACGATAATCGGACCATTAAAAGAAGCCAGGTTAGTGGCCACAAGGTGTCACTGTTGTCACCTCGACCACAATAGTCCACTCAGTTCTCTCTCTCTCTCTCTCTCTCTCTCTCTCTCTCTCTCTCTCTCTCTCTCTCTCTCTCTCTCTCTCTCTCTCTCTCTCTCTCTCTCTCTCTCTCTCTCTCTCTCTCATATATTCCCCCCCCCTTTGCCAATCTATATCATTGCCTCTTGCCCTACATAGAAACACCCCCACCACTGTTATCATTACAATCTTCCATCTTGGCTTGATCTTGTTTCGTTGTATAATTCCTCCACTTCTCTCTCTCTCTCTCCCTCTCTGTCTCTGTCTCTGTCTTTCTCTCTCTGTCTCGCGCGCTCTCTTCTCTCTGCAGATTAGGATAATTCGATGTGTGGTTCCGTTGGTGTTGATTGGATGCCTGTACGTCAAGGTACGGGATTATGTGTTTTCTGTATGCTGCGGTTTCTGACTTGTTGTCCTGTCTTCGGGTTCTAACCTCTCCAGTTTGTTGTGAAGGGAATTAAACTGAAGTTATGGGTGGATTAAAAATATAAAGTTTTCTTTGTTTTAGTCTCTTGACCAATGTATTGGGGCATAGTCGAATTGTTTAATTGAGTTGTCTCGCTTATCTTGTTATCTTGTGCTCTCTCTCTCTCGCCCTCCCTCTCTCCCTCACGCCTCTCTCTCTCTCTCTCTCTCTCTCTCTCTCTCTCTCTCTCTCTCTCTCTCTCTCTCTCTCTCTCTCTCTCTCTCTCTCTCTCTCTCTCTCTCTCTCTCTCTCTCTCTCTCTCTCTCTGTAGTTCTGGCCCCAAATTATGAAGGAAGTGTCTGAATTGAGGGAGTTCTATGATCCTGACACCGTTGAGCTCATGAACTGGATCAGGTACACAGACACAGACACACACTCACACAAATCACTAATTCACGCTCAAAACCAAAAAGCTCACATCAAGCTTTGACAAATGAGATTAGCTCATATCGACGGATCAAAGTTCCTCTTCTGATGGCTCTGATAAGCTTCCTCTGCATCTTTGTATTTGTGAATAAGCATGTGTGCTTGTGATTCAGTGCACGGTTCCTTCTTTTTGTGTGTGTGTGTGTGTGTGTGTGTGTGTGTGTGTGTGTGTGTGTGTGTGTGTGTGTGTGTGTGTGGCTTTGTGTATGTGTGTGCATGCTTGCGTGCATCTGCTCATGAATTTGTGTCTGTGTTTGCATGTGTTCTCGTGTGTGGAAGGGTTGTTTGCGGGGGAAGCACAGTTAAACACACACACGCACACGCACACGCACACACACACGGATGAGTGATGCGAGCTGATGGCCCTGTGTGAGTAAGAAGCAGGCCTTCTGGAGAGCACCCAGCTGCTGGCAGGCCTTTGACCCACTTCAAGGCTGTCTGGCTCGGCCCTCTCATCAACACCATCATCCTGTCCACCTCTGAGATGGAGAACAGGGCGCGCAGGTCTCTTTCACTGTCAGCAGTCTACACTGTGGGCGGGTGTGTGGAGGTGATTGTGCATGTGTTTTTATGCATATGCGTCGGTGCATGTGTGTATGTGTGTGGTTGTGCGTGTGCGTGACTTCACCCATCAGCATGTGTTATTTTTTTGCTTTGAACATCGTGGGCATGAGCTGAAGATGATTCCTTCAAGCGCATTTCAACAAATCGCAGATGTGCTTGCATCCGGTCAGTCCATACCGCATTAAGTGGACACGTTCACCCAACCAACGCATGTCAGAAAGAAATGTGATTGCGTAGCAGCACTACGCGGGCAGCCTCATTAGGAGTCATGCCTCCACAGCCCGGCGGTGTCGATGGCGTGCTCTGCCAATTGAGCGGCAAAGTTTCTAGGTCAGATACGAGCGTCACTGTCAAAAAACGCAAACGGAACTTGACAGGCCCGGTTTGTTTGTCAGTCTTTGCGCGTTTGTGGCCCCTTCGTGCTCGACGGTCTCAGACACAGTCCCATTAACACGGAGAGATTATTTTCAAGAAGAACACATCCCTGAGATGTCAGTGGATCAACGTGCACACGTTGCCACAGGGCTACTGATATTCTCACTTAAAGCCATCCCTCTGAATTCTGTCTGGAGTCTAGTTTTGATGTCAGTGGTGGTCTTTCGGGTGACGACGGTGGTTTGAATGAGACCATCAAGCAGCAGTTGGTTGGTCATTTGGTGGTTATGTCTAATGACAGCTCCTAGCAGGGCCTGTCATTTAGACAACAAGAACATCTCTCTCCAGAGTGGGAGAGAAGCAAGCACAGGGGAGGGAGAGAGGGGGAGAGGGGGGGAGAGAGGGGGAGAGAGAGAGATGGTTTTTGTACCTCTGGGGGGGGGGGGGGTTGTAAAGACGACACAGGTTCCCCTCCCCTCAGAGTTAATCCCATTAGGCAACAAGGAACCTGCGAGAAGAGGGAGGAGAGGGGGGCGTCTGCCGGCAGTTTACCTTTGCTTTGGCAGCAGAGCGCTAAACCCTTTAGCTGCTATGCTAATTACATTCAGATGAAAGGATTAAGGGAGTAAAGCCTCACCTTGTTTTGCAGCTTTCCCCTCCCCTCTCAAGAAAGAGAGAGAGAGAGAGAGAGAGAGAGAGAGAGAGAGAGAGAGAGAGAGAGAGAGAGAGAGAGAGAGAGAGAGAGAGAGAGAGAGAGAGAGAGAGAGAGAGAGAGAGAGAGAGAGAGAGAGAGAGAGAGAGAGAGAGAGAGAGAGAGAGAATTCTGTTATTATACATTTGAAGGACGCGCCAAGATGGATATTTTACAGTATCAATAGCGATGCTTGGAAGAATGAAGTAATGTGACCCTCTTTATTCTACCTATATAATTAAATGGTATAAATAGTTCAGTGTAACTATTTTCAACTAGGTAAGTGATTCAGTGCATGGTTTCTCTTTCAAAGCCAGAATTGTTTTTCTTTTTATGTGTATATGTGTCTCCGAGAGGGTGTATTTAACTGTGTGTGTGTGTGTGTGTCTGTGTGTCTGTGTGTCTGTGTGCATGTATGTCTTTGTGCGTACGCGTGCGTGATTTTGCTCGGGTTTTTGTGAGTGAGTGAAACACAATTTGACTGTGTGTGTGTGTGTGTGTGTGTGTGTGTGTGTGTGTGTGTGTGTGTGTGTGTGTGTGTGTGTGTGTGTATTCGGTTGTATGTGTTCCTGCGTATTGGTGCGCGCATATGAAATGCAAGTGTGTGTGTGTGTGTGTATGTACGTGTATGAGAGTGTGTGGGTATCTGTGGGTGGGTGGGTGATACAGCTCTCCAAAAAAGGGACGCTCAAACAGAGAAATAGCACAGAAGGAGAGCCGCTATACGGACCACATTTCAGGAGCCAATTTGCATATTGATAGGCGCCACCATCTATTCAGTGTGCTAGCGAGCTGGGTGGTAATGTACGTGAGAGGGGACTCCCCGAGAATCCGCTAATGAATAGAAAGGAAATTGGACATGGGGGTACGTGTTTCATGGGCAGTATAGGCAATTACACTCGACTACAATGACGAATGAGTATCCTCCCGTGCTAAGAACCTCCCTACGGTAGCGTATGACGACGCTAGCGTCTGTCCGTATCGCACTCCCGAGATATACTCTTTTTTTTAACATGACATGCCACTGTCCGATCTAACACCTGACTGTGACAGGTCTTCGACCTGGAAGACCTTAGCGCCATGACTTTCATGGCTTTAAATCGACCTGAAGTGTGAGTTTCATGGCAAGAATATCAATAATAGTTGTTTGGTTCGTGCACCGGGTGAAGACTCTTACTTGACACCCGGCAAGGGTCCCGCCAGAGCAAAAGACTTGCAATCTAATGCGTGTGGCTTATTCAATTCAACGCACAACTCCAGCCCTCTCCCACACCAACGCTATTGCTGAATAAGTTTCACAGTTTAAAGTTTAGAGTATTATCCTCTCTCTCTCTCTCTCTCTCTCTCTCTCTCTCTCTCTCTCTCTCTCTCTCTCTCTCTCTCTCTCTCTCTCTCTCTCTCTCTCTCTCTCTCTCTCTCTCTCTCTCTCTCTCTCTCTCTCTCTCTCTCTCTCTCTCTCTCTTTTTTTCTCTCTCTCTCTCTCTCTCTCTCTCTCTCTCTCTCTCTCTCTCTCTCTCTCTCTCTCTCTCTCTCTCTCTCTCTCTCTCTCTCTCTCTCTCTCTCTCTTCTCTCTCTCTCTCTTTTTTTCTCTCTCTCTCTCTCTCTCTCTCTCTCTTTTTCTCTCTCTCTCTCTCTCTCTCTCTCTCTCTCTCTCTCTCTCTCTCTCTCTCTCTCTCTCTACCCACGCCTCTGACTTCTCCTCTGTTGTCTCTTTATTTTCCTGTCTTTTGTGTCTTCCTCCAAACTCCAAACGAGGCCGTCAGTCAGCTGCTATTGCTGTGGCATTGTCGACTTTGTGTTTAAAGTATTGTCACTCGCCATCGACTAATGACTGTCTTTGTCGCTGGAAATTATTGCCGAATGTTCGCTCTTTGTGAGCATACCTATTTTTATGATTTTGAATCTTTCCCACCTACATATTTATTCTTTTTTTGTATCAGTATGGATAATCTGTAAGCATTGTTCTGCTCACTTCCGATGTTTTACAAAAGTATATTTTTTCCCCTTTATCAAAATGTTTTGCAATGACTTTATCACTCTTTTCTTTTCTCTCACTCTACCTCTCATCATCTCCTGCTCGCTTAAGAAAATTGTATGCACATACGCATGCAATTACACAATCAATCACCTGTGCTTTAGGCATACATAGCCATGGTTAAGACACCCCGGTCCAGCATTAGCCAGCCCTTGGACATAGATCTGCCTTGTGGACATAGATATGCCCTGTGGAATAGCGATGGAGACTACACATGTGAAGAAAGAGTGAAAGAGTGTGAAGTGCTATCATGAGATGACTCAGGATGTCAATTTGAGTTATTGCGCCATGTTCAATTGAAAAAGAATGTGTCAGTTGGAACTTTCTTTCTCTCTATCCCTGTTTAATTCTTTGGGCCCTATTTTAACGGTCTGAAACGCAAGTGTGAAGCGCCAACGCCAAGCACAAGTAGCTTTGTGGGCGGTTCTATGACAATGTCGCTAGTTTACCGGCGCGAAAAATTACTTGCGCCCGGCGCAAATCTAAAAAGGGTTGATCTGAAGTAGCCTTATTACCCGTAGGTGTGGTTTGGGCATAACGTGCAATAAACCAATGAGAGTGCCAGTTCCCATCCCCTTTAAGAGCCATGAGCGCATTTGAATCTGACGAGTTGATATTTTGACAGCACGTCTGCAGTCTCCGATGAGACAGATGCACATGAATTTCAAACTATAAAATGGCTCAGTTTATGGCCAAATAATGTGGCCTAATTCACGCATGGAATAAGGTTTATTTCCACAATTTCAAATACTGAGTCCTATTTAATGTGGTTCTACTTTATGATATTTAATGATATACGCAATGCATTATAAACATAGTTTCTTATCAGTATTGTATGCATTATCATTATCAACTTGTGTTCCTAATATGCATGTGTCCCCCCGTTAATATACATTGCCATGGACTGTATTATGCATTAGGTGTTTAGTTTGCCAACAGATGGACGCACACATACACACACGCGCGCCACATTTATTCATTCTTTTTAACACTCACTTGCGGTAAAACAATGTTTTCTCACAATCAAATACTCATCAATCCTAAAAGTTATGGGCATGCCATGTACACGATGTCTGTGTCAAGAAAATATGTGTTTGCTGTACAGTGTTTGCAGATGCATTGATTTAAAAGTACAACTTATTACTGCTGTATCAGCTGTTCTTTCCCAAATATTTTACCAATAATGTGAGGCTAGGTAGATGAGAGAAGCAAAGTGTATGCGCGAGGTGCACAAGCAACATTATGGATGTGCCCTTAAAATAGCATCTGAACAACGCGCCACTGACTTTAAACCAGGTATTTCCTGGTTTGTTGCGCAAGTGGTTTCTAAAACGTCAAAATAGCACCAGGGAACGTTTGCGCGTTCCCTGGTGCTATAACACGCCTCCTCCTTTCGCCGAGCCGCCCCTTGGGGTGCAAGATCATTCCCTAATGCGCCAGTTGCAAACTAGCAAGGACACATGCGCCAGTGATTAAGTCAATTGCGCCGGATTTGAGATAGGGCCCATAATCTCTTTCTTTGATTTCCTTTTTTTCTTCTCCCTTGGTTTCTTGTAAAAAAATGCTTAGTGGAGAACAAGAGCAAATTCTCTCTTTCTTTCCTACTTTGTTTCTGCAAGGCAAGCGATTGCCTTGTGGACATAGCTTTGGCCACGTCGATGTCGTTATTGTTTCGCCGACGGAGCAATGGCTTGCGGGCATAGCTGTTAATTCAATGCTTACATTTTTATAATGCCAGTGGGACACATGCCAGTGGCCTTTGGCATTAACATATCAGCATATATAGGGGGAGGTTTTATAGTAATCATTTTGGAGGGGGTGGCACAGAATATACCTGCCGGGAGGGAGGGAGGGGGGAGGGAGCGAGAGAGAGAGAGAGAGAGAGAGAGAGAGAGAGCAGTTGCAAGATTACCAAATGAGCTTGGTCTCTTTCTTGGAAATGGTCCGATACCTCTGTCCTTAAATGAAGGATTGGAACGACTCTGTATATTAACGTCACAAGTTAAATGTACACAGACATACCCACAGATATACAGAGACTGTGGGTGCATTCACCCTGTTTCGTTAATCTTGGCAGTGGTGTGTGTTTGTGTGTGTTTGTATGCGAGTGTGTGTGGGTAAGTGTGTGGGAGAACATTTACCTTTGACATTAATGTGGGCAATAGTGCGTGTGTGTGTGTATGTGAACATTTACCTGGTACATTCATCTACGGGGAGTGTGCGTGTTTGTGATCTTGTCTACCCACCTGCCTCCCAGCAAGAGACAATAAGAGGCGATAATAGATGCCTGCTGGGCTCACAATTGGTTAATGCATACCTTCTTGATAATCACAAGGGGAGGGAAAAAATCCTTTTGTCTTTATTCGTATTGTATGTTTGAATGTTTGAATCAGCTCCAATCTGTCATCTGTAGTCATTAAACATCTTCTGAGATGCTCCGACACAATGGCAGCCATTTTCTCTTTGTGTCTGTACCAAAGGGATGTTTTTATTTTTGTACATTTTGCCTGTCAGAAGATAGCCACCACCTTGTGAAAATAACTTTGAAATGTCATCCATGCATCCAATTATTATTATAGATGTGGCAGGGGACCATCGTGTGTGTAGAATGATAATACAAAAATCATGTCCCCGCTTCTCTTACGAAAGTATTTTTAAGTTTTTCTTTTATAGCACTTATCGCAGCACCCCTTGAAGTTGGAGTGAAAATATTGTATTTTACACCTTCATTCCAACTTTCTGCTCTGTATTATTGCAATAATCATGAGCAATACAAGATTTAAAACTTTATTATTTGTTGACGGCATTCTGGAGTGGTTATTTTTTTCACTAAGGGCGTTGCTCAATCGCTTTTCACGGCACAAACATATCTCTTAGTGCTGCGGTGCAATTAGGCCTTTATGTCCCCATTACCTCAGGTTCCCTACGGAACATCATTAAGAGTAAACATTTGAATATGTTTTAATGTTACACCCTATGCTGATGTGACTGATGGACATGGAAATGAAGTGCATAACGTTTTAAGGATAGAAGGACGCAGTGGTGTGTGTTGAAGAGCCAGGAAATAAAATGTTAAAGAAAATTAAATGCGGCGCCTTTTCATCTTTTTTACTGCGGGCAAAATATCCCCATTCACATACAAACGATGGATAGTATAGTCTATAAAATATAGAAAAGTATACAAAAGACAAGCGTCGTTAAATGATGCCATGTATACAAATTCAGCAGTCAGCACATATAAATATGTGCTGCAAACACGATTAGCGTGTGTGGATATCGCAGGACTAATGAACAATAATGATATTCCAGGGGGAAAAAAAGAGGTACGACTTGAGAGAGACAACTAGGATAAGCAGAACAGGTGAAGGTTGCTCCACTACACTGCTCTGTACGACAGACGACATCCACCGTTCCTGTTTTCTTGATGCAGCTGTCTGCTTTGTCTCGTGGCGTCGCAGTCCCTGTCAGGGAAATCATTTTGCGTGTGACAGCTACTGAATAGCCTTCAAGGCTGATATTTTTTCATTGGACTTGATTGGTTCGCAAAGTATTGTTGGTATGGGGGCGGGATTGTTTGCATCATCTTGCACGCATCATCGTGTATGCATTATCCCATTAGCTGTGACTTCACAGGCGGAGAAAACGGCTTTGTGAACAGGGCTTGGCATGTGATACTTGATACGTATCTATATATTTGTATATATGTATGAGTATATATACACTGCTCAAAAAAATAAAGGGAACACTTAAACAACACAATGTAACTCCAAGTCAATCACACTTCTGTGAAATCAAACTGTCCACAGCAACACTGATTGACAATCAATTTCACATGCTGTTGTGCAACTGGAATAGACAACAGGTGGAAATGATAGGCAATTAGCAAGACACCCCCCCCCAATAAAGGAGTGGTTCTGCAGGTGGTGACCACAGACCACTTCAAAGTTGCTATGCTTTCTGGCTGATGTTTTGGTCACTTTTGAATGCTGGCGGTGCTTTCACTCTAGTGGTAGCATGAGACGGAGTCTACAACCCACACAAGTGGCTCAGATAGTGCAGCTCATCCAGGATGGCACATCAATACGAGCTGTGGCACGAAAGGTTTGCTGTGTCTGTCAGCGTAGTGTCCAGAGCATGGAGGCGCTGCCAGGAGACAGGCCAGTAGATCAGGAGACGTGGAGGAGGCAGTAGGAGGGCAACAACCCAGCAGCAGGACCGCTACCTCCACCTTTGTGCCAGGAGGAACAGGAGGAGCACTGCCAGAGCCCTGCAAAATGACCTCCAGCAAGCCACAAATGTGCATGTGTCTGCTCAAACGGTCAGAAACGGACTCCATGTGGGTGGTATGAGGGCCCGACGTCCACAGGTGGAGGTTGTGCTTACAGCCCAACACCGTGCAGGACGTTTGGCATTTGCCAGAGAACACCAAGATTGGCAAATTCGCCACTGGCGCCCTGTGCTCTTCATAGATGAAAGCAGGTTCACACTGAGCACATGTGACAGACGTGACAGAGTCTGGAGACGCTGTGGAGAACGTTCTGCTGCCTGCAACATCCTCCAGCATGACCGGTTTGGCGGTGGGTCAGTAATGGTGTGGGGTGGCATTTCTTTGGGTGGCCGCACAGCCCTCCATGTTCTCGCCAGAGGTAGCCTGACTGCCATTAAGTACCGAGATGAGATCCTCAGACTCCTTGTGAGACCATATGCTGGTGTGGTTGGCCCTGGGTTCCTCCTAATGCAAGACAATGCTAGACCTCATGTGGCTGGAGTGTGTCTGCAGTTTCTGCAAGACGAAGGCATTGATGCTATGGACTGGCCCGCCCGTTGCCCAGACCTGAATCCAATTGAGCACATCTGGGACATCATGTCTCGCTCCATCCACCTCCGTCGTACCACAGACTGTCCAGGAGTTCTCTCAGGAGGAAATCTCTCAGGAGACCATCCGCCACCTCATCAGGAGCATGCCCAGGCGTTGTAGGGAGGTCATACGGGCACGTGGAGGCCACACACACTACTGAGCCTCATTTTGACTTGTTTTAAGGACATTACATCAAAGTTGGATCAGCCTGTAGTGTGTTTTTCCACTTTTTAATTTTGAGTGTGACTCCAAATCCAGACCTCCATGGTTTAATGAATTTGATTCCCATTGATATTTTTTGTGTGATTTTGTTGTCAGCACATTCAACTATGTAAAGTACAAAGTATTTAATAAAAAAATTTCATTCATTCAGATCTAGGATTTGTTATTTTAGTGTTCCCTTTATTTTTTGAGCAGTGTGTATATATATATATATATATATATATATATATATATATATACTATATTATATGTATATATTATTATAGTGTGTATATATATATATATATATATATATATATATATATATATACTGTATTTATGTATAGATCATGTATTTGCGTATATATGTACTTAATGCTATGGAGCCTGCATAAGGCCTAACTCCTTTGCAGAGTGCATCTCATAGGACTGCGTGTTTACAAAAGATGATGGTGATGGTAGATTCTGGCGACACAATGATGTGAAGGTTTGTTTTTGGAAGATTTTGTTCCCGAAGGAACAGAGCAGAGTAGACTGCGAGTCAGTCTTCACTGCTCCGCAGAACAGCCTTCTGTAGGGTCCAAACTTAGCCGGCATTTCCCTGAAACGAAAACAACTTTATGGATGGACGAGATATGGATCGGAAAACACCTATTTGGGTCCCCAGTGAGTATCAGTGACATTTTAAATGAAAGCAGGGTTTCTGCCTTTGTCAGGTAGATTGGACATCGTCCCTCGGTCTTGCCTGTGTCCGTCCCTGAAACCATTGGAAACCGGTGATCCAGTGGAGCCAGGTTCACCTTGAAAGAACCATGCTGGAAAAGGACTCGTCCTTCTTTGTATTCTTCATGGTATTCGATTCCCTGAATTGTTTTCATGAAGAAATAAATGATAAAAGCCTCTCCAGTATGACTCACTCAGCATTTATAGTGTTGCTAAACGAAAAGTTTCCATATATGAGCCATTTGGTTGCAGTCTTTGGTTTTGAGGTTGAATTGACGTGTTTTACTTATTTTTTCAAATGTATGAGCTGTTGCTGTTCTTCTCAAACAACATACAAGTAGGGATCCCCCACCCGACGTTCATGCTAAAGTTCTCTTATTTTTGCCTTGCCCTTTGGGGGGCTAGGGTTATTGGTAGTCATACTTACATGGCCTCCAAAGCCCTTTGAGACCGTCACTGTGATTAAGGGCTGTGGAAATAAAATTGACTTGGCTTGACCTCTGTTGCTAAGGGCTTTAAACCCGATGCGGTACCCCCCTCCACACCTTCTCTCTCCCTCTCTTCATCTTCTCCATCTCTTCTCCATCGTCTCTCTCTCTTATCTCTCAATCTCTCTCATTTAGCTGTCGACATTTGTGTGTGAGTGTGTGTTTTTCCGTGCCTCTAATGAGCCCTTTGGTGCCTCATCTCTATTCCTGTTCCCTCCTCCCGCAGCTCGGACACCCCTCAGAGGGCTGTTTTCGCCGGCAGCATGCAGCTCCTGGCTGGAATAAAGTTGTGCACAGGCAGGGTCCTCACCAACCACCCTCATTACGAGGACCGCGCCCTGAGGGAGCGGACTAAGCAGGTAACGTGGTGGGGCCCCTACCCCCCTACTCTGACCTCAGTCTGGGTTTTATTTTTAGGATTTAACATCTATTTAATTATCTTCTTGTATAGCTTCTCAACCAGTGTTTCCCCCAGCACGGTATGGTTAAGGCTGTATGGTGAATAATAATAATAATAATAAATAATAATAATAATAATAATAATAATAATAATAATAATAATAAGGCTGCATGGTTAAAAAATAAATAATAATTATAATATATCTATTTTTTTTATACATTGGTCTTAACAACAATAAGGCCCCGCCTTGACTACCAATGTATAAAAAAAATATATATTATTATTATTATTATTATTTATTTTTTAACACTCATCTATTACTTCCGATCCATAAATTATATTTATAACATATTTCATAGATTCTAGATACACGTGTAAACATTTTATCTACTCTTTTTTTTTTTTATTCTTCTGTGCTCACTTCTTTCCCTTCAATATTGTCTTTACATACCCGTTCGTTATCTCTTGTGTTCGCCCCTTTTTCGGCCATCATGTTGAACCCGAGTCAGGCTCGTTGCTGACAAAAGACAACAGTCCTTGCGAACATCCATTGTTTCGCCGTCAGAAACATATATAGATAGATTGCATATAAACATAGAACGCCTCAAGTCGATAGCACCATCACCGCCACCGCTATCGGGGGGGTGAGCGATAGGCCCTGCGCTCTTCCAAACCAGGAGCGATGTGCAGGGAAAAAGGAGTGACCTCCCAGTGATTGAGGAGGAAGTGGAGATCATGTGTTACACTGAGGGATATGGTTGCAAACGAGGAATACATTTGTGTGCAGCATCGTGCCCATCACAGAACAACACGTAAAATAAGTTGATAAAATATGGATAGCAATGCGCGCGGAGCTGGCCAGATGATCATTATCCGCATCCCTGCCGTGGTGGTAATGGCGGTAAAGCACAGCTCTGAGTCAGATACTGGATAATAATATAGCTACATCCATATCCTTAGAATTTAAAAAATACATACTGATCGTTGGACGCAACCCAAGTTTGAGCATGTGTATATTTCTTGTGCTTTGCAACCCTTAGAATTTAAAAAATACATACTGATCGTTGGACGCAACCCAAGTTTGAGCATGTGTATTTCTTGTGCTTTGCAACCCTTGAAGGTAAGCACAAAGGATAATAGATGTAGATAGATGCATAGATAGATAGATAGATAGATAGATAGATAGATAGATAGATAGATAGATAGATCGTGCGTGCGTGCGTGCGTGCGTACGTAAGTTCATTCATCCATCCATCCATCCATCCATCCATCCATCCATCCATCCATCCATCCATCCATCCATCCATCCATCCATCCATCCATAAAAACATTTTGAATCCACCGAAATTCCTTCATTTGTTGTTTTACAGTACCACAGTATAACCGCCAAAAGTCAATCGGTTCTGGGGCGGTTTCTGGTTAACTTTACACGCAGGGCCGTCCTTTATTCCTTCATCAGCCTCAAGTAGAGTAAGTGTCCCCAGCCTGTCACTGTTGGAGATACTTCAACAGAGGCAGGCTGGGGCTTTCACCCCGCTGGGAGGGCAGGCCGGCCCCCCACCGCTCTGCTGGACTTAATAGTTAGTCTTGGTTCACAGTATAAGATCCTCGGCTAGCGGCCAGGACATGTTCGCAGGGTCTTTTGTCTGACTGTGGAGGGGCAGATAACACACCGGCATGTATAGAGTCATAATGAGGTGTAATTGGGTTGTAAGGCTTCATGGTCAATTAAAAAAAGAATGGGTTATTCGGTTGTGCCCCTTTTTTCTCTCCCTATCCCCCATTCACCCTTTATCTCTTTCTCTTTCTTCTTTTCTCCCTTGGTTTCTTGTAAAATGTCATCACCAATAGTATATTCATGAGGGGCTACATTAGAAACAAAGTGTTGGAGACTTACTGTGTCTATTGTTCTCTGTGTGTGTGTGTGTGTGTATGTGTGCGTGCGAATGTGTGTCTTTGTTTTTCTGTGCTTGCATGCGTGTGCATGGGTGTGTATGTGTGCGTGCTTGCACCCATTTGTTTGTGTGTGTACGTGTGCGTGCATGCATGTGTGTATGTGCTTGTGTGTGTGTGTCTGTGTGTGTGTGTGTTTGTATGCGTGCCTGCGTGCGTGATTGTGTGCGTCCATGTGTGTCTGCGTGCGTGCGTGTGTGTACTTGCTTGTGTGTGCTTGCGTGCGTGTGTGTGTGTTGTGTGTGTGTGTGTGTGTGTGTGTGTGTGTGTGTGTGTGTGTGTGTGTGTGTGTGTGTGTGTGTGTGTGTGTGTGTGTGTGCGCTGCGCGCGTGGGCCAGGGTGTACCAGGTGTATGCACAGCGCTCCCCAGAGGAGGTGCACCGGGTGCTGCGGGCGGCCGGGGCGGACTACGTGGTGCTGGAGGACAGCGTGTGCTACGAGAGGAGGCACGCACGCGGCTGCCGCCTCCGAGACCTGCTGGACCTGGACAACGGGCACGTGAGTGGAACCCCCCGACGTGCACGCGCGCATGCTCACACACACACACGACCTCGCACGCTCACACAGACCCACGCAAAAAACCCAAACAACCTCACCCACACACAAGCAAACACTCACTACTCGTGTGCTCAAACACACATACTGACACATGCACACAAATGCAAAAAGTAAATGCACACATCTTCACACACAAATACGCACGCACAGCCTCGCACACACTCTCACACAGAAACACACACACACAAACACACACACACAACCTCACACAACCTCACACGCAAACACTCACTCATACTCAAACACGCAAACAAGCACATGCACAAGCAAACACACAAATCCTCCTCACCCACCCCCACATACAAACACAAACACACACACACAACCACACTCATACACACACACACACACGCACAAATAACCACACATACTCTCAAAGACACACAATCACACACACACAAACAAACACACAAACACTCTTTCACAAGCCCCCCAGACACACAAACACTCACACACTCACTCACACACACACACACACACACACACACACACACACACACACACACACACACACACACACACACACACACACACACACACACACACACACACACACACACACACACAAGCAAACGCACACATCTTCCCACACCCACACACACACCCACCCCCCCAACCTTACGTAGACCCTGCTTGTGCGTGCGGGTATGTGTGCATGCCACTTGACACACTTTCAGTCCGACCCCTTTGAAATGTTCCAGACGAACACAGGGGACCCCAGATCAATAGCAGCTCTCCTCTCATCTCAACATCACTCGCTCGCCCTCGCCTCGTTTTCTCTCACTCTTTTCTTTCAATTTCCATTTAACCCCTCCCGACCCTCCATAACACCCTGTCGCCCCCCTTCTCGCCTTGTTCCACGAGGATCCTGAAGTGTTGCTTGTGTGTCTAAAAGCGCGTCAGCCTGTGAATGGTTTTCTTTCTGCAAGGCATTCCCCATGGTTTGTGTTTATGTGTGCATGTGCGTGTGTACTGTCACATTTTCACAATTTATTATCAATAGTGACTCTCAACATGGGTCTTGACAGTATCTTAATACATATGAACAGATAGTGGTGGATCCGAAATGAGTGTTCTTAAGAATTCCACTTTGATCCACTTTATTCTCGACTTCAGAGTAACTGTAATACCTACAAAAACCTTGATCATCCACATTGCATGCATTCACATTTTTTCTATTAAGCAGGTGTTTCGATTTACCCCAGTTTCATCATTCTCCCTCTAAGCATGGATCCATGGGAATTAGGTTGACTTTGCCTATTGATGTGAACACACGCATTACGTTCATTTAAACAGGGGCTGATGAGACCGGGTGATTTTAGATTCTAGACAGTTGAAAAGAAAAAGAGAATGGTTATTACTTTCCTTGAACAGCCTTATAAGAGGTGGAACCCACAATTCCTGTGACTTTATATGACTATTATGGTATTTTTTATCCATTATTCTTTTGAATTGTTAGTAGGTAGTAGATATAGTCTGTATTATTACCGACCATTATTTTTAATTAGTATTATTTGTATTTGTTACTGTTATTTTACACCTTTCATTGCTTAAGAATGACCCCGTTTCCTGTTCCTGTTCTCTGGCAGATCATGGATGGACCCGGAGAGAATGATCCCGACCTGGTGCCCGCCTCCAATCCGCGGTTCTGCGAGGCAGTGAAGACCGACTCTCCGGTCTACTCTGCTCTGTTCACCCAAGCCTTCCGGAACAAAACCTTCCACGTTTACCGGCTCAAGAAGAAGCGAAAGAGAGGCTCCAAGAGCTTCCGCGGAGCCGACCCGGACTCACTAACACGTGGACAGAGAGGTGGAGAAAATGTCGCAGGCATCTTCACGGACAGCTAAGGAGAATAATCAAAGCCTGGTCCTGTGGAATGGGAAGTGAGTCAGGGTTTGTTGTGATCCCTTTTAATTTAATTGTTCGCTAACCTTTCGCTGGCCGCTTTTCAGCCCTGAGAATGTTTTTTTTTTCGGTAGATTGAAGGAACATGGTGGGAGGGAAGTCCAATTAAAGGGCTGTTTCAAGAGCCTACAAGGCTACCTTTCTCTCTCTCTATCCATCTATCTATTTCTCTTGCTCTCTCTGTCTCTTTCTGTCTGTCTCCAGCTTTCTCACTGTCTCTCTCTCTACTCCCAGTAGAGTTTTTTCATATTTTAATGGTGTAATAGAATCCTTTTGAAACAAGGTCAATTATCAAGCTTGTGGTTTGGCAGGCAGCAGTTCACTTTTCGTGTGATACAGTATTAAGTGCATTAAGCGCTGTCTTTTGTTTTATTTCCCTTGCTGTGTTTTTAAATAGGCAAAATGACTCACCATGAAAGGTTACTGTCTGTTTAAATTCTTCATTTGGCTTTAACATCCTAACTACACAGCATTTTCTCACTGCAGATAGTGACAAATCTTTCTCATCCTCCTTCAATCATTTGCATATTTTGGGGTAATTGAGCATTTTTCATCCACAGGGTAATTTAATCGAACTGAAAGCACTCAGCCCTCAATATATTTGTGTTGAAGAAGCTAAAAAAAAATCAGCCTTATTTTGATGGATGCGCTTTGAAAATGACTAAGACTAAATTAATTCACACATTAAGAAGCTCTGCCAAGGCACAATGTTATAATTAGGAATTGGAAATCCTGAAATGCACGCATTGAACAGTGTCCAACTTGAATCCCTCAGGTGGTTGTGGTAATGGCGGTGGCGGTGGTGGTGGGGCGCTGGTATTCATCTGTGAAATGGACTGCTATGCAGCCATTGGAGTAACAAACATTTGCCTAGCGTTGCTAAGCCTCTCCGGGAGGTGTGTTTGCCGGGACTCGGTGAACGATGGAGAGGAAAGGAAAAAGACTCGGAGACGCGACTTGCATGTGACTATTTACTCCATAAAACCCCGTTGTCAACGCAGCCAGACCCCTTATGTAATCTGAGGCATGTCAGCTGTTTGCCCACCTCTCACACAGAGAAGGAATCTTGGGCATACACACACACACACACACACACACGCACACGCACACGCACACGCACGCACACGCACATAATGAAAGTGGCGCTGACAGTTGGTAGGCGTCCAACTGAGCTGATTCCCTACTGTGCTCCCAAATGTTTTGGAGAGAGAGAGAGAGCGGGAGAGTGAGGGTGTGGGGTGGGCGAGGGAGAAAGACACCAACAGAATAACGGCGAACGAAAAATGTCCATGTTTGTATAGAAAAAGCCATTTCCCTTTGGTTCCCTTGAACCAAAGGGAAATGGCTGAAAGGTTGGAGCTATCTGACAAAGGGAAGGTGGTAAGAGATGGGATCGGTTTGGATTGGGTATAAAAATAAACGAGAGGGACGTGTGTGTGTGTGGTGTGTGTGTGTGCGTGTGCGCGTGTGCGTGTGCGTGTGCGTGTGTGTGTGTGTGTGTGTGTGTGTGCGTGCGTTCGTGCGTTCGTGTGTCAGTGAGTCAGTAATTACAGGGCTGGCTAGTTGAAGTTGCGTTCAAAAGCCTGCATGCTAAGATGTGTGCCGCCCCCGTTCCCTTTTATTCTTGTGTCCCGCTGCCTACACGAGTGCACATGCAAATCAGTGTCCCGTCTCTGATGGTCCGCACCGCCGCCAGCACACACACACCTGCGTACCAATTTAGAATACAGGCTTTTCCTTTTTTTTTAAGGTGGGAAATGAGGTATTCACTGTGCTTGTGCGTGAGTGCTGTGTAGATTGGCGCCAGCGACGGCATTGAAATGCCCCAATCAGAGATCACTGTGAAATATCGCCTTCGCTCTCTCGCTGCGGCTCCTGAGGAAGACGTTTCATTCGGGACGTGTCGGATTGGTATATTCGAGATTGGCTGTTTAGTGTGTGTGTGTGTTTACCTGCCAGGAGCATACTCATGTAAATTGTGTTTCCTTTCATTGTATTATTTTCCTTGTCAACGTTATTGATTTTGCGTACGCATTAATGGGGATCATTTGAGGGCTGCTGCTTCTGTTTTGAAAAGATAAATGTTGTGGGTGATTATTTACCGTGTATATATTTCAACTCTCTTGGGGATGGGGGATATTTGCAGTCACGGTACACCACGACTGCAAACTTCAGATGGAGGGCAGGAAGTGAAAGGCAGAACTTCAAGCAACAGTCCTCCTGTTGATGAAAACAGTGTGGAACCATATGTTGGAGAACGATGTCAGACAAAATACTCCAATGTAATGAAACTGGTCCATATTGATTTAAAAATAATGATTTATCAAACGATAATAATGATTTACCTGCTAGCAAGTGAGTAGACATAGTAAATTACCTTGGACTGTCGCCCTAGTACTTCAACAGAGCTCACATGATCAGCATTCAAAAGCCAGGAGCCATGTCACTTATCTGCCAATGGATTTAAGACTTCCTGCCCTCAATCTCATATTTGCTCCAGTGGTGTGACGTCACCTGCAAAACAAAACAACCTATTAGGAGTAATGGGAATATTTGTCAAGTGTTACTGGGTGTTACGAAACGACAATGGCACTTTTGGGTGTATTGTGCCAATGGGTGTATTGTGCCAACCTGTATTGTGCCAAATGAGGTGCCATTGTTTGCACAGCTATAGCAATGGCTTTCCCTTTGTTTAACAAGTTTGACTCGGTTGTTGAGAAAAGTTTTGGTGTAAATACGTCACACTGGAATCCAACCACAGGGCTATCATTCCGCCTAAATTTGAGTAAATGGGAATCAGCGAATGCAGTATCTTGTGTTTGAACAGCAGTGATGATCAAGTGTTTGTTTGTTCAATTCAATGACTTCTGTCTGTCTTCTGTTTAGTGTTTTGGAGGAAAGCTTGTCAGAATCCTTTTCGTTAGGTTGGTGCCCATTCATTTCAAGATCCTGCCATTAGTGTGGAACCTTGCAGCGGGGTCTTCAAATGAATGCAATTGGATTGTCATCATGTCGTGGTTATGTGAGTGGTAATAAAACCGAATGTGCGTACAGAATGGAGTGCAGTCCTTTAGCTTCTGATTGCTTGGGACACTTCTCGAAACATGTATCAATGTTCATTGATATAAATAATTTCTGTATTGAGCTTTAAGCGAGAAAATACACCTTAAGAAAAAACCACAAGGCTGAAGCCGAAGTTATGGAAGTTAAGACAAAATTTACAGTTTACAGTTTGTAATGAACATCTTGGAACCTCAAGAGTATAATGGTAACGTTATTTTTGCTTCTGCGAGTCAGTAATGTCTCCCCATACTCATTTCTGATTGGCCAAAGGAGGCTGTCTCACAGCATCTAATCTTTTTCTTTGCCTGTAGTTTACGTTTGATTTCACAGGTCCTCTTTGGAACGGCAAAGAACTGTGTTAGCTCAGCGACGTGTACGCCAGTGCCTTGAAATGTATTTTAATCTCACTACAGTTGGCAGTTATTTCTCGCCAGTTAAATGGCTGCATTATCCAGATAAATCCACTTTACATTGGTTAGATTAACACATAAGCAAAGTGTCTCATTAACTGTATTGTCACTAATAGCAGGAATAGTGGATCCTTGAGTTTGTTAACAAAGATAGAAACATGCCCACCCTCAAATGAAAGGCTTACTGCCTGCATCTATAGCATCCTGACCACAACCAGATCGGCAGGTTCATGCATGATTGTTTGACCTTTAAAAAGCATTGATTCAAAACCTAAATTGCATGCTGGCACAACACGTAACCATTCAGTTGATGGCTTATCTAATGGAGAGTCGATGCTGTTACTTGCGGGATCTTGATCCTGTCTTATTTCCTCATTAGACAGAAATATTGTGATAGGATTAGTCTAATAATCGAATTATCTAGTCTGGCACGTTTAGACAAAAACATTGCAAGATATATGTTTTAACAGAACATTGGAATGATCCAGGGATCAGTGTTTTCTTCGTTTTTTTCTCAGTGTTTTACTGTTAGCATTTGTACCAATTGTATTTACATCATGTGTTCAATTAAAGTATTTTTTATGTGAGAATTTATTCTGCTTTTGTTGTAATCTCTGTCCTTTCACATCCATACCATATAACACCTCTAGCACACGACCCTATGGGACTCGTTGCTCTGTTCTACTCTATGTACCATATAGTGGCACATTTTCTTGCCACTATCTAATCCAGTTGTAGTCCAAAACCCAATCGGTCTTGTTGAGAGGCAGGCTTCAAGTCAAGCACATATTTTTCTAAAAGCCAGAAAACCTGATACCTTGGCCAACACTTACCTATCAAATATCATTTATATATTTGCTTATTCGATAAATTGCATGTACTCAAATTTTCTTGTACATTTTGGGTTACAGCTTCATTGCGGAATGCACTTACTGTAGGTCGTTTTGGAAGAAAGTTTTTTTGCTAAATAAGAAATCCTTAAAATAATAATAGTAATTTCCTCCAACCCAAACCTATATTTTCTATAAAAGTAACCTGAACCTATAATCAACCTTGGAACCCTGATAACAGCATTTACAATTGAACTCAAACGCAGTACTTCATAGCCACTCTGCATCGACTTTCTCAAACCGCACTTGACATTTGCCAAAGTAAAACACCCTCAAAGGGCAGGAAATTTAATCTTCTTGTTTGTTAAATCTACCTAAAGGTCAGATGACCAAAAATTATTTTGTGTTTCTGTGTGTTACAGTTGTGTGTTTCTTTGACTTTGCTCATCAACTCTTTGACAAGGGGGACAGCCCCTACCTATTAAACAATGGAGTTTATGACCGATTAGGCTAAATACATATTAAACAACCCGCCGAAGCAGCTAGCACTTATTTAGCCTGATTATGCTAATCCTTCAACCTTCCCTCCAGACTTTCCTCCCAAAAAGAAAACCATTCAGGGTTTAGCACAATCACTGGTGCAAATAGATGAATTTATTGAGAAAACATATTGAAGCAAATACAAAACAACTACATAACCGTTAAAAGCTCATCATCGAGATAATGATTAAAAAAGATATGTTCATATTTGTAACATTTCTCTTTTGAATCGTGACCCATATAGTGCTTTTCATGATAAAAATCTTTTTTTCTCTTTTTGAATCCATCTTCATATTTACACATAAGGTAAAAAAAAATAGGACATTTTTCGCACACAATGTCAGCATCCAAAACACAACACTTAAGAAGCCATTGTATGGTACAAATGATCGCAATGAAATAAACAACTCTCCCTCTCCTGCGAGCCGCAGTAAGAAATTCAACTCGCCCGTGTATTCCGATGGCGGTGGCTTATTTGACACCATCTGCACATCTTGATTTACATTCCCAGTGTTTACGTCTGTCTTTGCCCATTGTCAATCCTCAAATAAAACTATAGTGTGTCTGTCTGGCACTTTTTTTAATCAGTACAATGAAACTTTACCCCATTGACAAACCTCTCTCTCGGAGGATCCATTTTACGAAGCCACCATTTGGCCTGAGGCTCCAAAAAAAAAAAAAAAAGAACAGAGAAAGTGGAAGCCACAAGTCACAAATGGACTCCTCTGTCTCTCTCACAATCCCTTTGTCGCCACAGCGTGACAGCATGCCATCGGCTCCTATTAGGATTAGCGGCCTGATGTGTCTTCACTCAGCAACTCACTCAGCGTCTCTGACCCTCTTTAGAACTCCTCTGCCAGCAGCGCGCGCTGAGCAGGAGGGCAAAAGAGGGTCATAATGAGTGACCATGACTCATCACCACGTAGAGCTGTGACAGTAAAAACAACCATTAAAAAAAGGCCCAGGTTACATCTCTTTAGACGCATGCGATGGGTTTGAATCCCGTTTTCGTGTCCGACTCGCTCACCTCTATGGAAAGCTGCCCATAATGCCCGTCTCTTTCTCTGGTCGATTGAAACCCAACACTTATAACAAACCTGTTGTTTCGTTAGATCTTCAAGTTCACGGCTCTGTTCTTTTAAAGGCTTAAGCTACGTGCTCAAGTCAGCCATGTGAATCTTGACAGTGTTGATTGGATACTCATACTATGCTGTCCTTCTCACCCTCATTTCGTACGCCCACCCTTTTCCTCTCTGATTAGCTGTCTGGTCTGTAATTATCGCTCTTTCTCTCAGCCTCTGTCTGAGGAGCTAAGGAGAGTAGTTTCACATTTTTGAAAGTTAATTTTTGCCATCACATTTTTTTTCCCTCTCTTTGTCCACTTAGGTGTGGGCCTAGGACACTGAACAAGCTGATAATTGTAACCCAGACCGGCCAATGACAATGAGAAGAATCAAGCATAAGACATCCGTATGACCCCTCATCAGAACATAACAAAATTACAGACTTTATTTGCTTTCCACCCACCATTATTGCACTGTTTCAGTACAGACACAATGTAGTGAAAAATGAATAAAGATTTGTGTGTTTGTGCGTGTGTGTGGGAATTGAATGCTACAAATGTCTTGCCGCTTTAGGATAAATGCAGCTTTGCTGTCTTCATTATAACGTCCTACCCTCGCCCTACTCACAGAGTAAAGTTACCTTGAATACACTTGTAGCAGCCGCATTCCAATCGCAGACACTTGCCACGTTTCTCCTAGTTGCTTGTTATGCCCTAGGAGTTCCAGCTCGGGGAACACAGCAGCAGAGGTAAGTATTGACTCTTCTGTTTTTTACCTGCTGTCCACAAATCTCCCCTAAATTCCTTTCTTTTTAGTTTTCTTCTCTTTTTTCTTTAACAAAGCTGTGTTTTAAAGTCCTGTGTGTCTCCTTCTTCATGAGGTGTTGTTGGTGGAGGGGGAACGAGGAGGAGGAAAGGTGGGGGAAAATAAAATGAGGAAGGGGGGGGGGGGGGGGGGGACTCCAACAGTGATGCCTGCCCAGCAAGGCAAGAGGCAAGGAAGGTTGGAGCCTGCAGAGACGTTAAAAAAACACCCAGATACCCAACACACGGTTTTAAACCCTTTTAAATAATAATGATAAATAAATACAAGGCAGAAAAACGAAATGCCCACCCTACCCTCCTCCTCGCCCCATTACAGCACATTAAAAACAAGCTGTATACAGCGAAACAGCACGACTGAAGCTGCACATCCAAAATCCAACAGGCAGTGTGAAATGTGTCTGAAAGTATTTTCACCACACCCTTTTATCGCCAACATCAACCCCCGCTCCGCCACTCCATTTGAATACATCTCCTGGCCACCTCCTTGGTGAAATGTTTTTGTAAGTCAGCGCGTCTGATTATGATTATGTACAACAGATGCTAATGCATTAGCCCGGTCTAGCTAGTGCATTTGGAGCCAGGTGGGTAGGGATTCTGTTGATTGCTATGAGTGGTAGCAGGTGTACTTGACAGCCCCGACCATCAATTCTAGTGAGATTACGAAATGGTTTTCTGAATTTGGGATTTGACGTTCCATTATGTTTAGGTTGTCTTGTTGGTTGTGTTTTGCCACTTGTCCAATGCTAGGGATGCACCAATACTAGTTTGTTTTTCCGTTTTTTTGGGATACTAGCGTGATAGCATTTGAATAATGAAATTCATGGGTTAGAATGTTCATTGTATATGGTTAAAAAATATATTTATAAAACACATATTTTTTTATATGTTATTATATAATATATATATATAAATGTTTGTTCTGTGTTGGAACCAGATATACTTTTGACAAAACCTCCATTAAGCTTAAATAACACAACAACAATTATTTAAATCCTTTGTCTTCTCCGGGGTAACGGCTCATTTTAAGGAAGCGAAGGAAGACAAATCCTGTCTTATGTACCATTTTAGAACATCTATATATGGTGTGTATGTGTGTAACTATATTGCTAGCATTGATGTGTGTGAGTTGCTTTTTGACTAAACTTCTAATGTGTTTATGTTCTTATCAACTTGTATTCAACCCATTATTCTCATTAGTTAATATTAAGGCTTCTCCCATAAGAGTTGTCCATTGTGTTTTTGTCTGTTTTCGGTGTGTGTGTGTGTATTGCATCATATGTGTATGAGTACACAAGTAGAGTATTGATGTTGATACCAATAGGTCTATTGATATTTGGGCATCCCTATCGAATGATTTCTTTCAGCTTATGAATTCCATCCGGCGCTTTTGATCTTAAAAAAAAATCCCCTCGCAAAAATAAATCTCAAATATCCCTTATTTTTAAATTCCGGGGCATTCCACTGACATACGATTCCGTGTGACTTTTACAACATTGGAAAAATGGTGTCAAAATTTCCAGGTGGTTTTTTAAAAATAACTGCAGCTGAGATTGTGCAGCGAATTAAATTCCATCACGGCAGACATCCCCGACAAGCCAAGGCAACCCAGGCCGCGGGCCATCTGACTGACAGGTCTGATAATGTCTGTTCCTGTGACAATGTCATGGCACGACGGAGGGAGCGCAGAGCATGTCGGGCTCGGCCCCACGGCTGCTGCTGCGGGGAAAGCAGGGGACGCCTTTCATCTGTCCGTCTGAGGCTGACTGACAGCGCAAATCATTCCGTAAATTCAGATTCATCGCAACACTGAAGAACAAGTCACCGTCTGAGGTAACGAGCCCTCACCATTACACCGCTGTACAGGTTCTCTCCAGGGTGTAGCCCGATCCCGGCTTCCATCGAGCCCCCTTCCACTGGGAATAGTTTTGATTGGGTTCGGTGAAGTCTGTTCCCCGTACACAGGGGTTCACCGACTCGTGTTCCGATCTTTCTCTCTCTCCCTCTCTAATTAATCTCTTGATGCCCGTTTTGGTTTGTGTGCGTATCCCTTCATTAGAGAGGCGTGGGGCTGGTGGCGGGGCGGGGCAGGGTATGGACAGGTCGGGTGGGGGGGGGTGGGGGGACTGGGGGACGGACGGACGGACGACGGACGGACGGACGGACGGACGGACGGACGGACGGACGGACGGAGAGAGCGCTTCAGAGATCGCTGGTCTCGGGCTGCTCGTACAGGGCCCGCAGCTTCTCGAAGCAGGGCCCCCAGTCCCCGAGCGTCTCCTCTCTCTTAGCCTCTCCTCCTCCTGCTCCTCCGGCCGCCCCCCCGTCCGCGCCTCCTCCCGCGCCTCCCTCCAGCCCCGCCGAGCTGAAGGAGCTGAGGGAGCCGGCGGGGGAGCCCACCCCCTCGGTGGAGAACACCTGGAGGGAGTCAAAGGGCCCCGCGTCCGGGTGCTGGTCTGCGTCGCGGATGATCTCGCACAGGTAGCGGGCCAGGTCCTGGCTGGAGAAGGACAGGGAGCGGCGAGCCAGCGCCAGGGGCCGCGCCTGGCCCTGCGCCGGGAGTCTCGTGGGGGCCACGTCCCTGCGCACGGGCGGGGCCGACACGGTGGACGTGGTGACGGCGGAGCAGGAGGCGGAGCCCTGTTTGTTGGAGCAGGAGGAGGCGACGGAGGGGGGCAGCGTGCTGGAGCTGTTGGTCCGGCTCAGGGTGTCCTGCGACTGGGCTTGGGACGGGGTGGGCTGGGCCTGGTGGTGGTGCAGGAGGTGGTGGTACTGGTGGTGGTACTGGTGGTGGTGCTGGGTTTGGGAGAGCGGGAGGACCGGGTGGTGCAGGGCCCGCATGCGGCAGTACTGGACCGACTGGGCCGGGCTTGGCTGGAGGGATTTCTGCAGCTCCGCCATGTCGTAGGCATTCTGTTTATGCATGCACGCACGCGCGCGCACACACACACACACACACACACACACACACACACACACACACACACACACACACACACACACACACACACACACACACACACACACACACACACACACACACACACACACACACACACAAAGACACACACAGGGACACCGTTCGCATTAAACACAATCTAAGAAAGGAGAGACCATTATCTGGATTTGCATAATAGCCTGGTAGACCAGCCAAATAAAATGAGACAAAGGGGGAAATGAGCTTAAAGGAAAGAGGGGAACTGACAGAGAAGAGGGGACCCAAGCCTGACCACTCGACTTCCTTTCAAAGTTCAACCCTTTTTTAACTTTGCACTCCAATGTCTCCATTTGTCTGAATAAACCAACCGATATAATAATCAGTGCTGAAGTGTGTGCAGATGAGTGTGTGTGTGTGTGTGTGTGTGTGTGTGTGTGTGTGTGTGTGTGTGTGTGTGTGTGTGTGTGTGTGTGTGTGTGTGTGTGTGTGTGTGTGTGTGTGTGTGTGTGTGTGTGTGTGTGTGTGTGTGTGTGTGTGGGTGTGTGTGTGTCTGTGTGTTTGAGCTCAAGTAAGTACTTGTGCCTGCTTAATTCAAAATACATAGTCATTTGCATGGGTATGATTTCACCTGGCTAATTATTACTTCCTCCCTCATATCGAATGTAGTGGTTCTCTCTCCCTCTCTCCTTCAATTTATCTCTTTCTCTATCCTCTCTCTTCTCAGAGCCATCTCTGAGGGCACAAGAGCATCACGTTTAGTTATTCTTCCTCCTTCATCCAACTGGTTATCGTTATTTGTTAATATGTCACAGACAATTACTGTAGCACTGCTCAAACTCAGACAGCACTGATCCCCTCCCTGTGTCGGGTGAAAGAGAGAGAGGGGGAATGAGAAAATTGGCCCCCGTTGAACCAGAGAATGAAGGAAGATGAATCGGGGACGGAAAGCAGACCAGAGTTGCTCTGGGAGGGTGTTGATGTGACGGGTAAAAACTGCTCTGCAGAGCTCTGCGTGGGTTCCTTCTCATCCTGTAGGAAACAGGATGATAAGGCCCTTGAGGATCCAATGCGGCCCCGGCAACAGGCTCTCAGAATTTGGTAATGCAGCAAGGACCAGTGGTTTTAATGTGTGTGTGTGTGTGTGTGTGTGTGTGTGTGTGTGTGTGTGTGTGTGTGTGTGTGTGTGTGTGTGTGTGTGTGTGTGTGTTGTGTGTGTTGTGTATGTGTGTGTGTGTGTGTGTGTGTGTGTGTGTGTGTGTGTGTGTGTGTGTGTGTGTGTGGTGTGTGTGTGTGTGTGTGTGTGTGTGTGTGTGTGTGTGTGTGTGTGTGTATGTGTATGTGTGTGCGTTTGTGCCTTCTGTGTGTTCGTGTTTGTGTGTTTGTTAACATGTGTGTGTGTCTGGACATGTGTGTGTGTGTGTGTGTGTGTGTGTGTGTGTGTGTGTGTGTGTGTGTGTGTGTGTGTGTGTGTGTGTGTGTGTGTGTGTGTGTGTGTATTTTGTTCCAGGTCCTCTCTAGAGCTGTGAAGTATCTGGTAGGATGGATGAATAGCCTGCGCGGGTCTAATTAAAATAAACGTGCACAATTCAAATCGTACACGTTGTGCACCAGAGCTTCACACGCGAGCGCAAACACATTCTACACATGTTTTAATGGTTTTAATTATGGGATGAAAGCAATGCATTCGTTTTGGCAGACAAAGGAAACTAAGCAAGCTAATGATATCAATTACTGCATTTTCAAAAACGCTGTTTAAATTTGGATCCCATTTATTCACTGACAGTCAAACTTAAATGTGTACATTGGGAACACTGTCCTAGTATTTTTTACAAGAGGTGATAAAATGTTTGAAACTAAGGAGGGCACACAGTATTTTATTATTTGTGTATTCTTCTTTAACAAATCTTTCTGAAATGAAATGGGAAAAGGCTCCATGTACACATGACAGAATTAAAGAGACTTTTACATCCAAATGTTTAAATGTTGACGTATAAACGTCAACATTAGGGCTTAAATAGCCTGCTTCTCCACTCATTCAGGGCTCTCCCAGCCATGTGGACCCGGCACGGAGAGACCGGTCCTCGTGCGTGACGAGATTCCACCCACGAAGGAGTGGACCGTGGATTCCTCCCAGGTTTTATGTTATTTGTGTTTTTGTTTGTTTTGGATTAAACATGCCTATTTGGCTTTTACCCAGCAAAGGTGTGTCCTGTTTCGGAAGGAGGTGGTTCACTCACCGTGCCGGGTTGCCACAGTATGTATGTACTGTATGTATGCATGTATGTATGTATGTATGTATGTATGTATGTATGTATGTATGTATGTATGTATGTATGTATGTATGTATGTATGTATGTATGTATGTATGTATGTATGTATGTATGTATGTATGTATGTATGTATGTATGTATGTATGTATGTGTGTATGTATGTACTGTATGTACTGTATGTATGTATGTATGTATGTATGTATGTATGTGTGTATGTATTGTTATGTGATGTACTGTATGTATGTATGTATGTATGTATGTATGTATGTATGTATGTATGTATGTATGTACTGTATGTATGTATGTATGTATGTATGTATGTATGTATGTATGTATGTATGTATGTATGTATGTATGTATGTATGTATGTATGTATGTATGTATGTATGTATGTATGTATGTATGTATGTATGTATGTATGTATGTATGTATGTATGTACTGGATGGATGGATGGATGGACGGACGGACGGACGGACGGACGGACGGATGGATGGATGGATGCATATATGTGTATGTATGTTGCTACTATGGTGTATGTACCATAGTGTTACTATGTACTGTATATACTGTATGTGTGTGTGTACCTGGTCTTCCTCCCCTCCTCCCTCCTCGTCGTAGTTGAGGACGTTCTCGCGGATGTCCTCCCAGCCGTCATGGTGGGCCGAGACGTGGTACACGCCCTCCTTCAGACCCTTGTAGCTCCGCCAGCGCGTGTACAGGAAGATACCCAGCAGCAGCACTGGACCAGGAGGGTGAGAGGGAGACAGAGGGGGAGACAGAGGGGGAGACAGAGAGGGAGACAGAGAGAGAGGTAAAGAGTGAGGGAAAAATATGAGTGAGTAACATTTACATATAAGGAGAGTGAGCAGGTGAGAGAGAGAGAGAGAGAGAGAGAGAGAGAGAGAGAGAGAGAGAGAGAGAGAGAGAGAGAGAGAGAGAGAGAGAGAGAGAGAGAGAGAGAGAGAGAGAGAGAGAGAGAGAGAGAGAGAGAGAGAGAGAGAGAGAGAGAGAGAGAGAGAGAGAGAGAGAGAGAAAGAGAGACGGTGAAATAGTCAGGCGAAGCGCTAGAGAGAAAGTGGGAGGGACATTGAAAGAAGGAAGAGTGGGAGAAACAGACACGAGGAGACGGACAGAGAGACTCAGAGAGAACAGGAGCTTGTGAGAGTCAGAGAAGCAGGTTTGAACATGTTTAGAAATAAATGCAAATACGGAACAAGACGAAGGGGGGGGGGGGAAGGGGGCTACAGCAGTTGATAAAACAGGAAACGCCAAATCACGTATAGTCGGAGTCCGCGGCATTAGAATTCAAAAAGAGCTCGCCGGTAATTACGATTCAATTAACCCATGGCCTTGGAGAAAGATATGACGTTTAATGAAGCCAGCCCTGTTAATCAATATGGAGAATGTGGGCACGAAATGGAATTGTAATCCACAGGCCGGAGGGCGAGGGTTGTGCCTCAGAATCCATTACCCTTATGGATCAGATGACTGGGTCAGAGCAGGGAGGCTATATGCTGCTGCTGCTCCTGATACATCCTTATTTTAACGTATGATGTGTATATATGTTTGATGTTGATACATAATACAATAATTATATATTATACATATATATTATATATAAGTTATATGATACATATATATATATATATATATATATATATATATATATATATATATATATATATATACTTTATATACACACACATGTGTGTGGTTGATGTTCTAAATCTTTAGTTTTTCTATGAATAGTTTATTCTCCTACGTAGGCGCCTGCACCTATATAAATGTTTTTCCTGACCTTAGAAAGTCGATGGACGGATGGATATTTATTTTGCATATATTATACCACCGCTCATAACACAGCCAAACAGCGAATTACCAGACGAACAATCCAACGACTGGATTGGAATGTCCCATTCCACTGCTCACATACAAAAATATATCTATGATGTTGATTGTGTAATAATGGAAACAAATACATCCAATGATGCATGAAGGGATAGATTAATCATTGATTCAATGAATGTCACCAGTGGTATAGTAGTAATCATGATTATTGATATTTGACCAAAAAAGACGCAAAAAGTGTGGAAACAGACACATGGATGACTTCATGGATGAATGAATAACGCACGACAGGAAATACCAGGAGAAAATTGATGAACGTGTTGTTTTAGCACAAAAAGGGGATGGACAGCTGCTAAAGCCGAAAGAGAAGAATGGATGAGTTAATGGATTTATGAAAGCCTAAACTGAAGCGGTAGAATCACCAGAAGCAGCGTGGACCCATAATCTATCATCACCTCTATAGTCTCCCAGAGCTTTATGTGAAATCCAATGAAACATCCAGCGACCAGATTCCCAACCTACAGAGCTACATTAGCGTTCCAGGAGAGGAAGGCGCTAATAGAAAGAAGTGGAAACTCACTCTAAATCACCACGGTAACCAAACGGCACCGAAATTGCAAACAGTGAGTTGGATGATGCATGAATCACCCGCAAGCGTGTAGCAGGTGAAGGACAGTGAATAGACAATTATGGGAGAAGAAAATCACAAAATCAATGTGATGAAAGGAATTGGAACATATGCCGACAGAAAAAGATGCTAAAGGAAAATAGACACGGTTGACAAGAGGAGTGACGGTGTAAGAGGAGGGAGAAGGTGAGTATACCATTTCTTTTCTTTGTCTAAACAATGGGCTCTATGCACAACTCCACTACTTCCTGGACTTAGTGCTGCTCCTTTATTTCCTGTCTTACATTACTGGACAAACTGATTAATCCAGGTGTGTCTGAGTAGTCCCAATGGTCAGACACACCTGGATTAATCAGTTTATCCAATAATGTAAGACAGGAAATAAAGGACCAGCATTAAGTTCAGGAAGTAGTGCAGCTGTGCAAAGAGCCCATTGAGGAGCAGCACCAACATTTACTTTTTAAAAAGGACATATTTTCAGCACGCCATCGTGAAAACAGAGTTCTACTCGAGGTGCCAATCTGCATGTTTTCCTGTCCACACCAGTGCCTTGACCTTTTTAGAGTTGTCTGACAAATCCCCTGTCGACAAACCCCCCCCCCCCCCCCAACACCTCGCCGAATTCATCTACCCAGATCCCGGCTTCCTCCATCTGTTAGCCCCTCTGAATTTACCAGCCTTTCTCATTCCCGGGGTATTGGCCCCCGGGGAGCTCCACGCGATCCAGACTATACCACTTCCTCCGCTCCTGCTCTTAATCAAGGTATTGATCCCGAATGGGCTTTCTATTTGCGGCAGGTGGTGGAATCGAAGCGAAGGGGGGAAAACAACTTTTGTCTTTACATAGAATGCAATTAATAAAATGCAATTAACATAAGAAGGGTGTGATGAGGGCGGCCGCGGCTCAGGAGGCGTAGCGGGTTGTCTGGCGATCGGAAGGTTGGTGGTTCGATCCCCCGGGCTCCTAGCTGTGTGGAGGTGTCGCTGTGTTGAGGTGTCCCTGAGCGAGAACGCAAACCCTAACTGCTTACGAACATTGCATGCCCGCTAACGCCGTCAGCGTATGCATGGGAGAAGGTGGTCAATAATGTCTGAAAAGCACTATATAAATGCAGTCCTTTTACCTTTCACTTCGCTGCTGCCAACGGATCATTTGAGGCTCAAGGAATGCACACCTATGCCTCACTTGCAAATTGAAGATATAGCAAATGGTAAACACTATTTTCTATACCTGTCCTACCGATACAGAGTCTATACATATTGTTTAGGACTTTGAAAAACTTTCTGTCCTATTTGAGATAAGTACATTGTGTGTTGTGGTTCTTAGCATATTTTAACATTTTTTTAAGGACACATTCACTGTTTCAGGAAAGAATAAAAAAAAATCAAAAAGAAAAATGTTTATATAAGGATACACTCATTAACATGTTCTAAAGCTAAGATCAACACATTGGACCGATAGCATTAGCATGGGCATCCTAATAAAAAGCTCAAGCTCAGAAAAAGCCTTTCCTGTAATTTATGTTGCATAACATAGAGCATCCTTCAGCAGAGAAGACATATCTGCAGGCATATCACCCCAGTCACTGAACAGACAGCATCTCTTTATGGGAATTTGTATCTCTCTCCCCCCACCACAAAACATTTAGAAACCATATATCTTGTCCTAAAAGACTTCATGAGTAAACAGTAAACGTGGCAAACACATTTTTCTACTTTGATGAAAACATTTCATTATTACAAGTTGGAATTGTATTGTATTTTTTTTTTTTTAATACTCAATCCCCAATCTTAAATATAACTGGATTCTTCCTTCCGTATCAGATTATGTAAAGGATAATGCTGAGCGTTGGACGGTTCACGCCTCCGTGACGTCCATTAATTCCTGATAATGGACACCTCGAAGGGCATAATCCCGCCTATATCACAGTCACTTGCCAAAGAAAATAAATCAAGACCACTCATTTATATTTTCATGCGTTTTACAATCCAAATATAAATAAATTCACAAGCCATTACTTTGTTTCCCTGGTAACGCCTGAGGGTTTGACTAATTCCTGGAACAACCATTACCCTCCCGTAAGGTTCGTATCCAACGGATCAATGTTCACTCCTCCAGTAGGCCTAATTAGGATGGACCTTAGCTAAGATTGGAAAAAAATGTTTCCATTAGCCTAGCTTACTATAAATTCACATTGTGCTCATATCGTTAAACTCCTGTCTTTCACACACGTACCTGACACTTTCCTGACCCACAAAACACTGTAGCCCAGCCAACTTGCAATTGCAAAAAAGTAGGAAAGTGTATGGAATTGCTGGCGGAATAGGTCATCATTGTTCACAATACACAGAAAAAAAATCTCCGTGCTGGAGTCCATCCCTCATTGTGGAGGTAAAGAACATTGAGTTCCTCTTAGAATACAAGTGCCAGCAAATCAGCTTCCCATGATGTACTCTGATGAACGAGCACTATCAGCAAATGGAAATTGAGTGAAGGCCGTCTGAGAACCTAAAGAGTCCTGCTTCTGCTGCACGGGCCAGGAGGGGCTTCCGAGCACGGCCCAACGCGTGTTATGGAGTGGTGGCCGTGATGAAGCTGCTCTGAAAGGTCTTTGTCCGGCCGTTAATGGACCGCCGGCCCAGATGAATTGTTTCTGAGAAGGTCTCGTCTGCTTCCCTGTTACCTGTTGTCAGACCTCTAAATAAAGAGGTGGGTTGCGAGGGGGGGAAGCCAGTGGGGAAGCTACGGATGGTGTGTTATAAGGAGTTCAAAGGTCATCGTATAGAGGGCTAGAGGGGGAGAGTGCCTGTGTGAGTGTGTTTGTGTTTTGCCAGGATTGATAGCCTCCGGATTCGTCCAGTAATAATCAAACATGCTTGTAATGTGTTTAAAACTGTATTGAGTTTTAAACAAAATTTTAAAACAAAAAAAGCAAAGAACTCAAGCTTGAGACAATGCGTTGTACTATATACAATAGTTGTCTAGCCCAGCATGTGATACAAGAGAGGTGATGTGGCTGACAACGGGTGACTTTTTTGGGCGGACGGTAGATGTCATGTCACCATACATTTTGGTGTATAATTTTCTACTCGACAGCTTGTGTGTGTGTGTGTGTGTGTGTGTGTGTGTGTGTGTGTGTGTGTGTGTGTGTGTGTGTGTGTGTGTGTGTGTGTGTGTGTGTGTGTGTGTGTGTGTGTGTGTGTGTGTTTGTTTAGGAGAGTGTGTTTGTATAGATGGTTCAGGTCATGAGGTGAGGTGACGAAAGGGCCGATGATAACACCTCTAATGCTTCTAATGCCTGCTGAAAGGCCTTCTCTGGGAGCCAGCATGGGATGTGAAGGCTGGAGGGAGAGATGGAAGGAGTTGGAGGAGAGATTACCGTATGTGTTTATTAGTTCACACTGCCTCTAAGGCCCTTTTCTTTCTTTCTTTGACAATGCCTTTGTTCAATACAGCTCTCTCTATCCATCTCTCTCTACTTATTCTTTCAGCTCTCTTGTATTCTTACCCTCCCTGCTCTCTGAAATATTTATCTTTGTAATATTATTTCCCAGATTCTGCAGTGAGTTTATAACTTATTGACCCGCGGTGGAGGCACAAGTGAGATCATCAGATGGAGCCTTACACTACTATTTGGTTCAAAACAGTTGCCGAAATGTATGACATAAAGAGCAGACTTACCAAAGTAATAAACCGCGATTGGAAATGTTGTTCAAAATGCAAATAAATGTGTTTTTTTTCTAGTTACTCTCCTCTTCGAAATGATTAGATACCCCACAAGGAAGTTCGAGTTGAGACTACAGGTTTCATGGGAATTTTGATGGTGTTTTATGGTGGAAAACATATATAGGTTCCTAACCCATACCACATGAGGGCTCAGGAGTTAACGTTGCAATTCAATTTGTAGTTGCTGTTATGTGACATTTATTTTTAATTGGGAACAGGGAAGTGATATTTTGAGGAGGTAAAGGAAACAGTGAAGGGTGAAACCATGATTTAGATCAAATAGTCGCTCAGAGACGTTTAATACAAAGCATTGACCTTTTCAAAATGGGATTCTCTTTAAAACTTTATGTTTCTCAATTGGCGCTGAAAAATCTAACTCTGAATCGTTGAGGCAAACACTCTCAAGAGATTATGGGAATATTTATATTTGCTTGAGAATGTTTTTTATTTATATAGTGTAAATAGATTAGCATATCCCTACAGTATGACATTTAAACTTTGCAATAATATAAAAGCAGAGTATATTAACAACTATAACTTATTTTATGCCACCAAAAATAAGTTATAGTGACTCTGTGGTTATTTATTTATTCATTCATGCCTTTATTTCTGTTAACTTTTCTTTGTTCATTTAAGATGAATAAAAAATGCCACTATATCATTGTGAGGGACTGCTTGATTCTGCTCTATGAACAAGTTAAGATATAAGTTCAGAAAATGTCAATTTTTCTCAATTTGATCGACTGAAAGTTTCACATTTGAACATAAGTGTTCAGCCCTTTTAATGGCTAATCATTTCAAATATATGTCTGGTTGAAAATACTGACTGCACATTTTAGCTCGAAAGGCAGGATATTAAATCATAAGCCAATTACCACCACATGTGCATTAATGCAAGTGGGCAGGTAGGTTACAATTACACTGCCATCTATGTATGAAACAACAAGCTGGCCACTTTTGAAAAAAGCTCTCCAACTCGAACCACGTCTTTTTTTTTACCTCCATAAGTGGCATGATCTCTTTTGCTGTGGAAATACACTGCCCACACATCAATTAAAACAGCCCATTTAATCTCCTGAGGAATTCAATTTCCATTCTCAAGAGCACCCACATGTGACAGGCCATGTCCTGTCCACGTTTCTTTTGGGTTTTGTGAATCTGTTAGCAGTGGTTGCCCCTTAAATCAGGGAGAAAAACATTATTGATCAGGCAGAAATCACAGGATTGATTGGGGCGAGAGAGAGAGAGAGAGAGAGAGAGAGAGAGAGAGAGAGAGAGAGAGAGAGAGAGAGAGAGAGAGAGAGAGAGAGAGAGAGAGAGGGAGGGAGGGAGAGGAGAGAGAGGGAAAGGGAGAGAAAGAGAGAGAGAGAAAAGGAAAAAAAAAAAAAAAAGAGAGAGAGAGAGAGAGAGAGAGAGAGAGAGAGAGAGAGAGAGAGAGAGAGAGAGATAGAGAGAGGGAGG
>OLKM01003308.1:0-39047 GCA_900291075.1 Melanogrammus aeglefinus | reverse complement strand
TAACAAAATATCGTATATCTACTTTTTCTTTATTTATTTCGTTAATCAAATGTATAAGTTAAAAACAGCGTATTAAAAATTATATTAGATTTATGTATAGGCCCAACAATAACTTACATAGAAAATTATCAGACTATTAATGATTTAATTGAAAAGAGCATTTGAAAAATGACAAGAGCGCTTGGGTGCATCGGAGAAAGGCAATCCTTTCAAGGGCCCCATCGAGCACCAGCCTAATATAAGAAACCTTGCCAAGGGGATGCAAAATATATGCTCCTAAATCAAAGAGCCAAGTAAATTAAGATCCATGCACAAAACAACCGTCCATAAGACCTCCTCAAGCAGTAACTCAACATTCCTATGTCACCCTTAACTTTTTCAACTTAAATTACATTACTGGCCCATTATACCAGGATACCTTTACAGTCGTTAATAATGAGTTCAGAGAGAAGATTCTTCGTTCGAGAGCAGTGTCTTTAAGACTGAGGGCCAGAACAGACAGTGAGGCATCTTTCATTCCTGCCTAATTATTGTTTTTTCTCAGGTAAAAAATAGGACAGTAGATAGCCCCCAGTATCTTCTATTTTGCGCTCGAAGTTAGTCGTTATTAATTGTCTGTTAACATATATTCGCTTTAAGTTGTTAAGTTGTTAATAGAACTATGTTCAGAGCCAGAATTAGATTTTGTGTGAGATCTGAATCTCTTTAAGTTAGCATCATATCATCTAATTCTATGCATCAAAGTACAGTGTAAATATTCTCGTATCGGTGTATTTCAATTTATTACTTATCCATATGTCTATCTTATTTTTCTAACATAAAAAATGCTACATCAATCGATTCCAATCAACATCTCTCTGACCGCATCTACTCCCCCAAAAATACATTCTTTTTACACTACTATATACACATTTTCAACTGTTGATATTCATCACATTTAAACATATCATTAAATTGGGTATATTACGGCTCAATTGGAAGTCATTAATCAATCAGAAAGAAAACAACTGACATGACCAATCTATGATAAAACCCTACCTACTTAAGGCCTACTTTGTACACTTAGATAGTTAGTTAGTATTTATGGTACACATTTACCTGTTGTAGAACTTAAGACATAAATAAGCTAAAGTCTGTGACAGTGCTCCTTCACTTAGACTGTTCCTCTCCCCGTTCTTGTATTTCAGATCTCACTGGTTCTTCTGGGTTCATCAGGGCTTGAAGAGCGCCCTGACTCTAAGATACATCATATAATTCAGAACATGTCCAAATTATCTGATAACATATTAAACAATGTTAACGATAAATTATCTAACAGTCTATTGAATCGCTTGCGCTCGGGCATGAGCATACAATAAATTAAGTGCCAGCTAATTAATCATACGACATTTGTCATTTTTAGCTGACTTTAAGGCACTTAACTTAAGATTATGTGTTAAACTTAGACACCATGGATAAATAAAAAAAATAACCCGGAATGGCCTTGAAACAACGCACGGCTCCATACTAGAATCAGATTGGAGACTGTGCAATATGGTATGATTAAACAAAGCAGCAGCATACAAGGTTTTAGAAAGGTAGTGAAGGATTGCCAAGGAGGAATATGGGAAGAAGATGGAGTCTAAATTCCAGCAAGGAACCTCAGAGCGCATGCAGAGGCTAAAAATCATGACGGACTACAAACCCCCTCCCCCTCCTCTGGAGGTGCAAGTAAGGAGTTGGTCGATAACCTCAATACTTTTTGCACGTTGGACACCTGCCAAGGGCATGCACAGGGATTGAGAGTGGTGGGAGTAGGAGGAGCGGAGACCACTTGTTGCTCTGCTTGAACACGATGCAGTGGGAGGACATTTATAGCTGTGAACGCCAGGAAGGCTACAGGACCAGATGAGATAGCGGGGCGGTTTCTCAAGTGTCTGCACGATCAATGGCCACAGTGTTCATGCTGTATTCAACCTTCCTCACAGTCCAATCATCCCCACATGCTTTAACAAGTTCTACCATCATCCAACCAAAAAAGCCTACACCAGCTGTCCATCGCCCAGTTGCACTACCCTGTGTATAAAGGTTCCAAGATGCTGGTCAAGCCCACATCTCTACTCACTGCTAACACCCTTGACCTCTACAATTCGTCGTAACCGTCCCAAGCAATCCACTGAGATCGCCATGCTCACATATTACCACTGTCCTATCACCTGGACAAGAGTAAGAGAAAAGCGCTTGAACTATAGTAATACTACTATTTGTGACTAGAGTTCAGCCTTAAACCACATCCTCCCCTCCACCCCATCAAAAAGCTCAGGAGCCTGGCGAACCCGAGTTCCCTCTGCGAGGTGATCCTGACTATTTTAACAGAGAGACCTCAGTGGTAAAGCAGCCGCACACCTCATTCCTCCCTACACCCTCAACACAGGGGCCCCCCAGGCTGTGTTCTGTCCCCCTTTGCCCGTACTCCTGTACCACACACAACAGTTTTTTATTCCTATGCTGCAAAACCCTCTACTCTTGAATCTAATTAGTTTAACTCGTTTTGATATTTAGTTACTCCTTCTCTGACCTATTAGCAATGGAGCCGCACTGAGAACATTCACTGTAATGTATTCTGTGTCTACTGTGACGAATAATAATTCCTGACATCTGAAATAATAATGCATGAACGTATCCTTAGTTTTTAAATGTCTGCTAAATATTGTAATGCAGTCCAATCAAAATCACACAACATCTGTTACATACAATGTTCTAAACCCAAGCTTTTGTCTCATGGATTGACAACATCGGCTCACCTCTTGCCTTTTAACACTGAGGTGGTAATTCTGCGCGCGCCTTCGCCATCGACGCATGTGAGGCAGTTTCATTAGCTAATGTCAACAGCTATCATGCTGGCAAAGCAGTAGCGACATGTTAATCATTATCTCCATTTCTTTATACTCAACCAGTGGTCTGCGTGAATACTCGATATCTGATTAGCTGGAAGTGTGTAGTTATAAAATGTGTTAATTTACACCTAGGAAAGACGTTCTGACCCTATGTAAAAGCAAATATGGCATGCTTTTTGCTATGCAACGGCCTGCAATATTTCCGTACGGAGATATTAAATAGTCCCCTCGACTTGTTAAAATAGATGGAGGCTTTTTAATCAGATAGGTAGGCTATTTGGATAATGTGAATTGGTATATGCAAACAATCTTTTCATTTCATCATCCAGTGCAGGCTGTACATTGTTTAGAGCTACAGTAGCGCTAGCTGCTAGGCCCTTGTTTGTCAGGTTGTTGGGAAAGTGTAGAGGTAGGGAATATATCTTTTCTTGGTAAAAACTTGGGTGACGAACTGTCGGCTGCTTTCGAGCTCTTTCCTCTCTTTCTTTCTTCTCTTTCCTCCCATGACAAACCTGACTCCTTCATTTCATTGACCGGGCATACACCACAGACTGACCTTTTTCTAGTTTAAGACACTAGCAGTAGTGTGCAAGACCACTAGCAGTCTGCACTTAGTCTCACCACACGATCTGCCTCGGCTGCTACTTCTTGCTCTTGCCAGTAGCCAAGAGACTTGGCTGTACCTAATAATGAACAATGAGAGGGGTGAATAATAGGTGAAGACTTTAATGATTTGGTAAATGGATGAAAGACAAACCACAAAAGAACAACAAAACAAACCATAAGATACTGATCCGAGAAATACAGTTGCATATTCTGTTATATAATTACCACCAGATGTCCTAATTTACTCCCCCCTAAAGGACGTCCCTGCCCACAGCGCCTGGTTCCGCCGCCGCCTACGTCGACGACATATCATACACCGCAGCAACCTGGGACCTACATCTGCAACCACCTCCAAGCCGTCCTGGGAGCGCTTCGAACCGCCGGCCTCAACAGCCAACCCCAAAAAGTGGCCGCCTAGTTCTCCAAAGGTGCCTATCTGGGCTATCGTGTCGGGAGGGGGAAACGTAAAACCCCAGGCGAGAGGTTGCAGACCATCCGGATCTGGCCCAGCCGAGAACCAAAAAACAGGTCATACAAGTCATTTCTGGACCTCCGTCGGGTACTACTAAGCGTCATCAAATCCCCACATTCACCAGAACGCGGGAGGGCTCTACCCCAACTGAGCGGAAGTGGCCGGAGGAAGGTCGAGGAGAGGCGTTCTCTCACGCCTTCGACAGGCCCTCTGGACCGAGCCACTGCTTATCACCACCCCGACTTTAACCTCCCCTTCGTGGTCCATCCGACGCATCTGAGGTGGGGCTTGAAGCAAGTTCTGTCCGAGTGTTGTCAGGAGAGGAGCACCTGGTGACCTTTTCATCAACGCCTGGCCAGCGAGAAGAGCCTACTCGACTGTTGAAGAAGGAGGCGCTGTCGATCAAGTGACCCCTGGAGAAACTCTGTTTACTACCTTCCTCGGACGCACCTTCACCCTGGTCACAGACCACGCTCCCCCTGAAAATGGATGTGCTGGTCCTGGCTCCTACAGGACTACCATTGTCCACCTGGCCCATCAGCCAGGGCGGGCGCAACGGCCAATGCGGACGCCTACTATCCCAGAGGGACGCCTGCCTAGGGCTAACCAGAGGGACCCCGGCTTTGCTGCTGAGGTGTTGGGGGTGTGTGGCAACCCCCGCGCCGTCATGCCTTGGACGAACCGTGCCAAGAATCCTGAACAGCGCCCTCGTCCCGCGGACAGGTAGTCCGAGGAGATACGTGCCGTGAAGCGCGGCTACGCCTAGATTGTGTGTCAAGCAATCCCGGGCATCTCACGGACATTGGGATCACCTGGCGGAAGGAGACGGCAGAGGAGTTTAAGAGGGTCGGCCACGCGCCAGACGGGGGAAAAAGCCGAGTGTGTAGACAGTCGCAGGAAGGGGACGAAGACACCATATGCCGCACTAACGCCGGAACACTTCCCCCCCACATGACTGAGCGGGGAAAAGCCGGGAGCGATAGCCATGCCGAGGCTCACCGACAGGACCGGACCCTGGAGAACGCCCCCATGTGAAAGGAATCTCAGTTCCTTTAAGATTTCCCCTTTTAAGTGAGCTGCACATCCGATGATGATCTCATCAGCAGTGATGAGATCTTCAGACCATCGAACTGCAAGTGTGTGTGTGTGTGTGTGTGTGTTTGTTGTGTGTGTGTGTTGTGTGAAGCAAAATTTGCTCACCACAGACACAAACACACACACACACACACACACACACACACACACACACACACACACACCACCACACACACACACACACACACACACACACACACACCACACACACACACACAGACTCACAAAATGTAACCACAATGCAGTCAAATTAGCCATTTCCGTGAAGAAGTACTTTGACAGAAACAGACCATTTTTACCGTATCCAATCAAAGGGCTGTGTTGTTTTTGAATCTAAGATTCTGCAGCTAAAGTTTTATCTCCAAATAAACACACACAGATGTACATGTGGGTGATGTATGTCTTAGTAATCTGGTGCATCTTCTCACATGCCACTGATACTAAGAGGGATACCAGAGGGAACAGATGCATCATTGGAGATTAAACAGAGGAGAGAGAGAAGAATCCAAGACGTCAAGAGGAACCGTGTTAGAGGATGTTTTTTCAGGGGTTGCATATCTCTCTCCACCAGTGGACCGTTTCAAGGGGAACACACCCGCCCCTACTAACACCATTGGGGGGGTTCTTTGGGGGATTTGGGAGTGTGGCATTAGCAAGAAATCACATCAAATCTAGTCGAGTGTATTTAGATTAGCCTCTGTCACCTTCACACTTCACACTCGGGTTTGAAGAGAACATGCACTGGCTCTACTGTACCAACACTGGTAAACACTGTTAACTATGTGTTTGTGCAGTTGCGCATGCACAAATTTGTGTAAATGCAAACATACACAGACACAATCAGGGCCCAAAGTATAATAAAGCAAGGCAGAGTAAAGTTGCCGTGATAATGCGCTACGGCTGTGCCTCAATGCTGAGGAGGTTTAGCCTTGATGTCTATGAAGGACGCCTCATTGCTAGTGGTCTACCCAGTGAAGTGCCCCCCCGAAGGACACAGCCAAACCCAGCTGGCCATTGTGTGTGACTGCAGCACAAAGTCATCTATCTATTTATGGGAAGCCCATTTCCCTTTTTCTTGAAAAACACTTTCATAAAATAAACCAGGGTGAAAGAATCAAGCCAGCGGCCGCAATAGAGACTGTTAGATCATCAATAACATCTTCTTGTTCCCTTTAGGTGTGGTTGAAGCAGAGCAAATATCTCCCTGGATATCCTGAACCGACCCAAGGTCTATGCTCCTCACATAATCTTGGCCAAATCTAGGTCTCTAGTTGTATGTTTCTTGTCCCTTGCCTCTGAGGAACGCGTAGGCACAGTAAACTAGGTGTATCCAGTGTAGGATGTGCGACCCTCGTAATGGAGCCACAGTCTTGTGCTTGTTGTCGCTCTTTGTGGTGTTGTGAGGTGTGTCTCACCTGGATGTGGTGCAGTGGTCTCTGCTCCCTCTGCGGTTCGTGTACACGTTCCTCATATCCAGGTTGGTTGGGTCCTGGCATGTTGGTTTTCGCCCGTTCCTTTCCTTTTTCCTTGGCTCTCGCAGTGGAAACGTGTTTTACTGTGATTTACAAGTGTTTAACGTGATTTACAGTGAAACGGTGTTTTACAGAGAGCACCCCCCGACGACACAGACGCCTCTGGCTGCCTTACTGCATCATATCATTGATTTAATGAGTTTGTTTAGATGATAAGAGCATCGAGGGACCCTTTGGGCCCAGGAACCCCCCAAAACATTTGTTCAGTGTAAATTAAGGCGATGCATTCACATGACTGAGCTCTAACAACAATACTTTATACTTATTTTGTCCATCCAACTCATGATCTTTTTAAGTCCTGTTTTATGTCATCAATACATACTATTGTATCCAATGAATCAGGCATGGCACAGTGTCTCACTGTACGCTACTCTGCTCACCCTCTCCTCCTAATGTTCTCTTCTCTGGAACTCTATTCTCAGACATTTTATTCTACTTTGTTTCTAACTCTGTCTCGATGAATCATTCACGTGTGTGATTGAGGCTGCAGGGGAACAAAGGATGACTGATTCATTGAATATAAAGGCATGAGGACATCAAGACTCAAGACTCAACATGGTTTATTTCATATTATGATGTCCCTGTTTAGCACCGCACTTATATACTATTACACATGCGTGCTCACACACACACACACACACACACACACACACACACACACACACACACACACACACACACACACACACACACACACACACACACACACACACACACACACACACACACACACACCAACCCCAGTCTCACGAAAATACCGTGACACTGTCACGCGTCACGTCATTTAATCTATTCATTCGTGATCGGGGACACGTAAATTTCAGTTTTTTTCGTGGGAAAAAAAACACAAATTTCAAACTCATTTTAAAAAGAGATCAAGCAACATCCTTTTTTTCCGTCGCGGTTTGCCTACAGAGCACTTGCATTAAAATATATCCGTGAATTGTCACAAAATTTCTCAGAATCAAAGGTGAAAGTAGAAACGGGTGGCCAAAAGCTTGTCATATTGTTAAAAAATTTGTGCTTTTGGCACAAAGAAAATGAAATTACGCGCCCCAGATCACGAATGAATAGATTAAATGACGTGACAGTGTCACGTATTTCCGTGAGACTGGGTTGCACACACACACACACACACACACACACACACACACACACACACACACACACACACACACACACACACACACACACACACACACACACACACACACACACACACACACACACACACACACAAGCCACCCCACTTCAATGTTTATAAAGCAGGTTATAAACTTGGTTGGTAACAGTACAGGGGTTATATACTAGTTAAATTAAAGAGCAAACAGACAATACAAAGTGTTTTTTATTTGTATTAGATAAATATACAGAGAACAATGACAGAACTGAACATCACCTCTGCAACATACAGACAGCACAGTCGTTCACAACATGGCAGGATACTCCAGGATTACATTTATTTACTAAAAGTGTGCAGCTTCATAGCACTCTCTCACACACAGTGACACACACACACACACACACACACACACACACACACACACACACACACACACACACACACACACACACACACACACACACACACACACACACACACACACACACACACACACACACAATGCTTTGTCAATGTTACAATGTTGTTTGTTTGTTGTCCTCGTGTCCCTATATGAATGATTAAATACTTATATAATAATTGATTACATGAATAACCAAAACTACCAAACTGTTTCGCAACACGTTTTAAGGGGGCTTTGGGAAATATATGACATCAGAAACATATGCTCTCACTTAATAATAACACAAGCCAACCAACAAAGCAAACAACCCACCGTTCATTTTGTGTGGGTCTGTGAAGTGTGACCACAAGGACTCAGCGAGGAGTGCGTTGAGTTCCAGAATTAAACCCAGTCAGAGGCAGCCATGCCGTCCATACTGCTTGAAGGATTCATCCATGTGGGTCAGAACGTCCGGGGTGCCATCCGTCAGGTCCTGTCCTGCTCCCCGCGTCCCCCCGCCGACACCGCGACCCTCATGCTGACGCTGCTTGGCTCATTGCTCCTTCCATGAAGTCTCTCCTTCTTCTGTTTCTTTCGTTGCTTCCCCTCGCGCTCTCCTTTCTCCTCCGTCTCCTCCGCCATGGCTCTCCCTCCACCTTAGTTACAGCTGTTCCTCCACCTTAGTTACACTTGTCCCTCCGCCCATAGTTACACCTGTTCCTCCACCTTAGTTACAGCTGTTCCTCCACCTTAGTTACACCTGTCCCTCCACCTTAGTTACACTTGTCCCTCCGCCCATAGCTACACCTGTTCCTTCACCTTAGCTACACCTGTTCCTCCACCTTAGTTACACCTGTTCCTCCACCTTAGTTACACCTGTTCCTCCACCTTAGTTACAGCTGTTCCTCCACCTTAGTTACAGCTGTTCCTCCACCTTAGTTACAGCTGTTCCTCCACCTTGTTGGGGTCAGAGGTCAGAGTGGGGGCCACCTGCGTGGGCTTGCAGCAGCCGGCGCAGACGTACTTGAGGAAGCAGAGGTAGGCACTGCCTGACACCACCACCGTGATGATGATGATGATGGTGGCGCCGAAGGCCGGCGACACGGCGACCTCCAGCGCCGCCTTGAGCCCCCCCAGGGTGACCCCCCCGTCCCCCGACCCCTCCGGCCCCCCGCTGCGCCCTCCTCCGCTGGGCCTGCTGGTGGCCTGACCTGAAGACAAACCCACAGAGGAAGAGGAGGAAGAGGAGGAAGATGAGGAAGGGTGCGTATCCCTGAAAGTACAATTAAAACAAATACAACTTCATATTGATGATGATGATGATGTTGATGGTGATGGTGATGGTGATGATGGTGATGATGATGATGATGATGATAGCCCTGAAGACAGCCCCATACACACACACACCATTAAACACACACCAAACACACAATACCAACAAATACACAACCTTAAACACACACCAAAACACCAAATACACGCACCAAACAAACACCATACCAACAAATGCACACCGTTGAACACACACCAAACACACCCTTAAACACACACAAGCACACACCAACCACACACCAAACACACAATTAAACATACACCTGACCATACACACACCCTACACATACCATACATACACCAAACACAGACACACACACACACACACACGCACACCAAACAAAGACACAACGAACACACACCAGTGAATGAAAGCATTGGTTGTTATGAACAGAACTGCTGGTGATTATAACCCCGGACTCACAGAGATAAAACGAGGAGGTGCACATCCTTTCTTCGATTCCATGCTCTGATTGCTCTGTGCACCACTGGCACTCACACATACGTTGGTTGTGTGTTTGTGTGTGTATATGAACCACAGATGTCACATCAGTGTCTCAAGGCAAAAGGTAATTTTCTGTGAGCCATTTTAGAAGCTTGACATCTTTTTCATTTATCAGCTTAAAAATTAAATGATTTCAATTTCATTCGCGTATTTCATCTATTTGGCCTCTCCAATTTTGATTCATGAATACTTCTTCGAAGTAGCTGATGATGTGGTGAATTACTAATCGAATAACCCAGAGACCGCATTGCGGTTTAAATATTTCTCTTTCAGGATAGCTGGAACAGATCTTGTTTCATTATCAGACGATTATATTCTAGACAGACCGGGATGATCTGGTGCCTTGGGAATATTTTACTAAACCACCCAAGCGCACACACACACACACACACACACACACACACACACACACACACACACACACACACACACACACACACACACACACACACACACACACACACACACACACACACACACACACACACACACACACACACACAGGCTGTCGTACTCGAGTTGGTGCTTTGTTGTCTGGGACTTTGACTCGTTGGTTTTTGTACTCATACTTGTCTGGTCTTGGCTGTTGGTCCCTCTAATATTACAGTTGTTCTCAACCGAGTCCAGCTGCATTGGTTTAATTAATTAAAAATAGAACGGGCATTGACATTGGTGCCTGGCAGGCAATCGTATGCCACAATTCATCTCTGCGTCTCTGCTCTGCGCACAATGCAGGATCCATTCTGCTTCTTGTTTTCATTCACTTCATTTTTATGTGACTTAAGTGAAAAGGCTATGCTTAAAGTAAACAATATGACCTAATTTGAAACTACACTCTGCTTATATTGCACGGTACAATTAATGGTGCAAAATGATCATCTTAAAATAGAAGAAATACTGTGCCTCTAGCATCACTAAGTATAAACAAGTAACTAAGTGGTCTCGAAGAGGATTCATTTTTTTCTGCCTCGGTCTTATCCCTCTCATTTGGACTCGGTCACGCACAAACACACACACACACACACACACACACACACACACACACACACACACACACACACACACACACACACACACACACACACACACACACACACACACACCACACCAGTTGCACAAAATAGGAAGCAGGGCCCAAAAATCCCCACCTTTCAGTCTGGTCAGAAGAGGAAAAATACAAAGTCTTAAAATAAAAATATTGATATGGGCGTATGACGCAGTCTCCCCTCAAAGGGCTTGGGTCCATACTGCTACACCACTGTACATTGACCCTATAGAGGCTCTTTCTACTCATGGTTCTCTCATGTGTAGACCGAGGGCCCCTGCAGCACCCCACCAATGTCAATCACAATTATACATCATTTTCAGAAATATCCACGTTCATCCCGCCTGCACACAGAAACTCAACTTTCATGTCATCCACTTTCATCAAGTGTGTGTACGCAGTGACAATTCTACAGTCTCTTGGGGCCCTACACAGAACAATTCCAGGGGGCCCCTCCAGCCAGTGGTAATCACCAATATGTTAGAAATAAAGTCCAGACCAACATAATGGTTGTGCGCGAGAGACATACAGACGTACGCTTACCACTTTGGTAAATGCCCTATATACAATACATTCGGACTGCATGATAGGAATAGATCTACTCCGATTAGAAGTCTAATTGGATCAGAAGTGTCCAGGTAAACGCGGCTAATTAGGCTTCTATTTGACTAGGTTAACATTAAAGGTATGATTGGTGGCTACTTCCACAGTAGCCTGGCTGCAATTGAAATCGGCTAGCTAGTTATTCAGCCTTCTCGGCAGCCTAATTGGTATGTGCAAAAACAAAAAACAAACATTTATTAAATAATTGATGTATTGCTGTGAAGATATGATGTGCATGAAGTGTTTTTTTCCTTTCTTTCCAGAGAAAGCATTCAAGTCACTTGGTAAGACACAATGCCCTAAGAGTCCCTCGAAAAAGAAAAGCTGAAAACCAAGTTCCCTCCACTTCCAGACAACTGAAATAGGGAGAAACAAAGATTGTGAATTGTGAAGAAATGTAAACTACATAGTCATGGATTTTGTAATTCAGTCTTCAATCGTTTTGTCTGGTAGAACAGCTTGCATTTCAGGCTTTAGTGCAAGATGTACAGCCTAATGCACATGTGATGTCCTGAACAACATTGCGCCGCAAAATAGAAGAGGGTCCCCAAGAAATGAGGAGACATATTAAACAAGCAGTGTGCTCCACTGAATTCATTGCCATGACGACTGACTGTTGGAGTGCAAGAAGGAGAGGATTCCTCGGAGTCACTGCCCACTGGGTGGATTCAGATTCATTGAATTCAAAATGCAGTGGCTTATGGAACAAGACATCTCGATCCTCCACTGCTTCAGACATGATAGAGGAAACGTGCAAAATACAACTGATCCAGCCAAACGACGCACGATGGAACTCATTATTTCCCTCTGTTGAATTGAATTGTGAGAATTTCAAAGATGATGAGGTCCTGATAACTGTATGCACTGCACTGAAGTTGCCAATGTAAGTGTATTTATTTAATTTTTTTAAATCTAGCTTTCATTCCAATATGTAAAATATTGCTTAACTAATCAGTTGCCATAAGTAAGTCGAAATGGAGGCCAATTATAGTCCGAGCAGTGTCACCACTCACACTCACACACATTACAGCGGAGACTTATATATATTCTATGTTTATACCAGGTTGAGTACATTTGGAATTGCCCGTCTCATAGCCTTTATTGTTCAAGGACGCTACATGCTGTTCAAGTTGTTCAGGAAAAAGAACAAGAACATTTAGCACAACCTAGACTGAGTTGTGGCCAGAGAAGTAAAGCTTATCTAATAGAACCTGATGGCTCTTTGCCCTCATAGGTCAGCTTTAGCTGCCTATCCATAACTCTGTGCATGTTGCTCCAAATTAGCTTATCACTTTCCTCTGTATTGTACACCGGAATTTCATGGTTTCTGTCATCTGTCCCAACATATGTTGTATATTAGGACTCGACTACATCGAAGACCATCTGGAGGAAGAGTGTTCACATCAGTGTTGGGGAGTAAGGGAATACACTGGCGTTACGTATTCAGAATACAAATTATAGCTAACTGTATTCCGTTAGTTACAATTTAAATAGTTTGTATTTAGAATACAGTTATACGTCATGTAATACAGATTACATGACGATACTTCTGTTTCAGCAGTTTATTCGTGCTTTCACACCAACAGCATTTAGTGCGCACTAAACAAGTTTGGTCTCCTTGGTTCGGTACGTTTGCGTTGGTGTGAATGCAACCATCTCACTTCGGATCAGGTTCGCTTCCAAACGAACCCTAGCACGACTCGCTTGAGATGTGAAAGCGAACGCTCCTCGGTTCGATCTAGTTCTACAAAGAATACGCCTCTTAGGGCGTAACGGGCACCCGCTCAGCCCGCGCGCATTATGGGAATTATTGTTTTGATTAGCGGTAACTCCAAGACTAGGCAGCAAATTTGTCTGACCGTTCTGGGAATTTGGACAGCCACATAAAACGTATGCTGGAAAACTCTCTCTCTCTCTCTCTCTCTCTCTCTCTCTCTCTCTCTCTCTCTTCTCTCTCTCTCTCTCTCTCTCTCTCTCTCTCTCTCTCTCTCTCTCTCTCTCTCTCTTCTCTCTCTCTTCTCTCTCCTCTCTCTCTCTCTCTCTCTCTCTCTCTCTCTCTCTCTCTCTCATAGGCAACACCTATGCACTTAGCTCAGTGAATTTTTTTTTGATGTAATAGCGAATATCTTTCGCATGAACATACCCTTATAGTCTTTGTTCCACTACAGCAAATTATATTCAATAGTTCACTTTCAGGGAGACTTGGGCCTAATACAGAAGAAGAACACACCAGAATAGGCCTGTTTAGTAAGCAGGATTTGATGCCGCATTCCTGCGCTTAAAAAAACCTAATTAAATAAAATGCAATTCAATGTGGAAGTAATCCTAGTATTCAGAATAAAATACTCAGATTGAGTGATGAAACGGAATACGTTACATATTACATTTTTGGCATGAATTCTGTATTCTGTTACTGGATACATTTTAAAAGTAACCCAACACTGCACATCAGTCACCAGTTAATGGATCAAGTGCTTCAGATGAAGATGACTTCATCTCAAGCATGAGGACAACTCATGGACAGGGAACTGTTAAACAGCTAGAAGGGTATCTTGCCTCTAAAGTAGACAACAAAGAGATACTAAAATCGTACCCTTCGGTTTGCGAATTGTCTCTTACAATCAACCCTGCCTTACTAGCCTCTGCTGCGTCCGAACACCTTTTTAGCACTGCTGAACTGATTTTCAACCCCAGAAGGGTAAGATTGGACACCAGAAATTGGAAATCAGCTCCTTCTCAAACTAAATAAAACATATTTTAGCTTTAGGTAGGGCATACAGTTTGCTATCTGTTATAGCACATCACTACTAGGAGTACATACTACGTAAGTCTTCAGGGAAATCTGGTGGTGTGTTTTGATTTTGTGTGATTCACTCTTCTATGTTTTGAAGGTCAAATAGGACATTTGTATGCCCTCTCAAAGCGTGCTTCCTTTCAGCTAGGTTATATTATATTATACCATTATATTATAGCAATGATTGAAAACGTCACCTCTCTAGTGCTGCACCTCATGGTGCATCAACACCTCGTTGAACTGATCAGTGGCTGTCTACTTTAGAGCCTCTTCTGGAGTTAATGCCAACTCGTGTTATTGGTGGCCATTTGTGTCTTTGAATGCTTTAAATGACTAGCTAGGTTTAGCTATCAATTTCTAGATCCCCTTTTAGTAAGCGCATTGTCCAGTTTTCCAAAAGGTTTCCATGCTTAGGTAACAGAAGACTAAGTCTGTGCTAATTGAATATTGAAGCCATGTTCGCTGTATCTTCGCCCCATTTTTCATGACCATTTTCCTTTGTGGATTTAGGTGGATTGTTCTTAGAATTCTGGGGGGGAACTATATCTTTGACCTGTATAGCTCCTCCTCTTACTACTGCATACTGTGCAATATGGCCTGGGCCCTTGGCCATTGTGCAGGGTCTTCTGATGTGGCCAAACATCATGCAGTGTTGGTGTTGGGATGATTAAGGTAATGAGGTTAAGGTAATTAAGGTTATGATGGACAGGTGTTGCTGTCTCGCTGGCGGATGTTGAAGGAAGTGATATGACAAACATGATTCTTTATTGTCACAAAGAATCTGTAGAGGGCATGGCCTATGTTACCAATTAAAGCTATTAATTAGCTGTTTTTCCCTTTTTTCAAGTCCACCTTGGGTAACCCCTCCCATCCCCTCTCTGTTGAGCTGTGGCAGATGGGGAGCACCTTTAGCCACATATTCATTTCCCCCAGGTGCAGACAGAGAGCATGCCGGCAGTCATAAGGTTGTACCACAGTGTGTAATGTATGTGTGTGTCAGTGGCGGCTGGTGGTTTTTAAAGTGAGGGAGGAAGTACTGCGCGCTTGGTTGCCATTGGCCTGCTTGCACTGATGGTGGCCTATTGTGGCATGTGAAGTTGTTTCAGGGTGTTTTGCAGAACTACAAAATAGCAGGGCGGGATAATTAATGTGAATTGATACGAATCCAACAGTGGCAGCATTGTACTTTGAAAGCTGGTGGTCAAGCATGTCTTGGACCACAAGGGCAGAATCATAGGGATCTATCATTGGGCCTGTTTTTGCCCTCAACGACTGAAGCGCCTACCCGATGTCAAGTGGACCGGGTTGAATTCACTCTGCGGGTCTCCTGAATCTGTGCAAACTAGAGCAGCACTAGACAGCAGTACCGACGTGATGCGCGATGCATAGAGAATCAAATTTGCAATATTTTGCAACAAATTATTCTAAATCTGCCCATAAATGTACAAGTCAGAATTTTGCGGTTTTCACTGGCTATAATATTGCATCTGTCAATTTTGCTGAACAAAATGTTAAACTTCAATAATTGTTCATAGTCAACCTATATAGTGCATTTATTTAAACTCTCAACAGCATTACCATACAGCTTCGCCACATCGGCGGGAAAACACGGCACACGCAAAGTACATCCATGGAACCAGCCTTTCACAACCAGTCTGCATGAATCGTATGACAACTTGGATGGCAGGGGATGGGGACAAGGAACAGGCCTACACCACAGGGGGGAACATGAGAGCCCCAGCTCGCCGCATATAGTAGCCTGGGTGCTTTAAGCGTGGAACAAGCAGGACACGGAGCGGGTGAAAAACTACACCCTATTTAGGATGAAGCCGGTTTGGTCTGTCGCAATGATTTGTGAGATAACTGTCTCCAGTCTGGCTGCCAAAACCTTGGAAAAAATTTAGTAATCTACATTCAGCAGAGAAATTGGGCGGTAGGAGGAGCACTGACGTGGATTTGTACCCCCTTTTGGTATGAGTGTTATTGCGGCTTGTCGTAGGGTTGGTGGGAGATGTCCAGATGGCAGATATTCATTAAACATGGCCTGGAGCAGAGGGCATATCTTGAGTGCAAATTTTTAGAGTAACCATCCGGACCAGGAGTTTTGTTGCATTTCAAAGAGTTTACTGCTTTCAGAATCTCTACATTGGAGATCGCAGCTCCCAGTAAGGAATTTTGTTCAGCTGGAACAGAAGGAAAGTGAAGGTTATTAAAAAAGGGATTGAACAGTGGACGGTTAGCATCACACTCAGAGCTATATAAATTACTGTAGAAATGTTTGAAGGTGTTAATTTCCAAGTGGTCTGTAATAGTTTCACCCATTTGGCTTAGGAATGAGGCGAAGATGATTAGGCTTGGGGAGCTTGCTGGGCTAGCAGCTTACCAGCCTTATCCCCCAAGTCGTAAACGTTAAATCAAGCTTTTGTGAGTAAATATGTGGCTTTGTCAGAAGAAAGTAAGTTGTATTCTGTCTGTAAACGCAGTCTTTCTTTAAAAAGTGTTGGAGACGAGGAGTATTGGCTATCAACCTCTGCAATAGCTCGCGAGATTTCGTTGAGTTTGGTTCTCTTGCTTTCTTTGCCCTGGAGGAGTATTCAATTAATTGCCCTCGAAGGTAGGCCTTGAGGGTCTCCCATAAGGTTGAGTGGGAAACTTCTGGGGAGGCGCTGGTTTCAATGAAAAAGTTAATTTGAGGAGAGACATGGTTTACACATTTTTCGTCGGCTAGGAGGAGGGGGTTAAGTCTCTAATTGCGAGAGGGCCTAAGGCAGCTTGGTAAAGCTATGTGAAATGAGACAGCACCGTGATCTGTATAAACTATATGTGCAAGAGCTAACATTTCCCAATAATCTATTATCTAAAAGAAAATGGTCGATGCAAGTGTATGTGTGATGGACATTAGAGAAAAAGGAGAATACCTTTTGATTATTAACTTTAAATCTCCAAATGTCCGAAAAACCACCATGAGCTATGAAATTATTTATAACTTTAGCAGATTTGGTGAGGATTTGGACCTTATTTGAAGATCTGTCTAACAGGGTGCTGAGTATACAGTTAAAATCACCTCCTATTATCAGCTTATAATTGTTATTGCTGGGAATGGTAGAGAGCAGATTGTTAAAAAAGTTGTAATCATCAGAGTTTGGGGCATAGATGTTGACCAAAGTTAGAAGACTGGTTAATAGTCAACCCTGCAACAATAACAAATCTCCCATTCTTTTTGGCAATCACCCCCTCAGCTTCAAAGGGGATGTCCTTATGTTTGAGGATTGCTGTCCCTCTGGCTTTAGCGTTAAACTGTGAGTGGAACACCTGGCCGACCCAGCTTCTTCCTTGATGGTTGACATGGTCATTCTTAAAGGCCATGGTGCAGGGTTTATTTTTTCGAATCTACGCAATTTGCTTGTTGGTAATAAACATTTGAACTTTTATTCATTGTATTTAATGTTGTTGGGTATCACAAAACGGAATTGAATTCGAAAAAGTAGGTAATATTTGAGCGTTTTGCGATAGCTTCTCATTTCCCCCAGAATGCATTGTATGACGTCACGTTGGGGAGACAACAGACCAAAGCCCATTGAGACCAAATTTGAGAGTAGAGACAAGGAAGAGAGTGTTCAGCAGATTATACAGATACATAGATACAAACATATATATATATATATATTATATATACATATATATATTATATATATATATACTATATATATATATATATATATATATATATATAGTTAGTATATGCTACACGTGAACCTCCTAAGATTGCGCCATTTTATTGGTTCGCTATCTCGGGATATTGGGCAATATCCCATGATTGACATCTCAAACTCGATATTGTTTTCATCGCAAAATGTCAGCTGATAACAACAAATAAACCTTCGGTCTTGGGGGCTATTCCCCACTATTCACTTCGCCTTCAGCGTATAATTGTTGACTAATAGCCTAGATAGATAAATAGCCTAGTCAAGTCTTTATTGATAGGCTACCAAACTACACGTCGGGAATTCATTTAGGTGATTCGGCTCACACAGTATAGCCTAGAAGACCACACAGAACAAGTCTGACTGGAAAGTACATCACATTAAAACTAGACCCATGCGTTGATAGATAGATAGACAGATAGAAAGATAATTAAATATGTTCTATTATTTGCCTTGCGGAGCCACCCAATCCTGTGCACGTATGCAAATGTGCGCCTAACACAAGAAAGTAATGTTGAGAAGTCATATTAAAAACGGATAGCAAGCGAAAGCCTAACCGTACTGTATCATCACATACTTTGGGTCCATTCTAACTTATGGTAAGAGGCTAGTCTTTAAATCTTTGCAGTGACTGAATGTTGATGATAAAACGGATTGTTTTGCATAAGATGAGTGTGTGCGACTGTGCGTGTGTCCTTTTCGGCTTCGGCATACTGCATGGTTATGAAGGCCTTGTGGTAAGTTGTGGTCTTAGTGTAGCAGCCTAGCCTTGGAGTTGGATAAGTTGGGGCGTGAGAGAGAGTGAGTGAGTGAGAGAGCTCGAGAGAGCACCTGCTGTGGTGATGTTTGGCTTGTTGTGGGCTGTCTGTCAGCATCCGCCGGGTTGGACGGTGTGCTTTGTGTGTGTGTTCAATGTACATCTGTCTGGTCGTATTTGCGGTAGATTGATGGTTGAATAATGTCACACCACAATCGGTTATACTTGCAGGCACTTGCAAGTGCACTGATTGCTGTCGATAGGCCATAGTTAGCCCATAGCTAGCATTATGCCTTCTATCGGCAGTTTCCAATCATCCTTTCCCTACTTCAGCCGGGGTCCTCCTACCAGCCGGCGCCAGTTCGTCTTTACCTTTACCTAGGTAGTATCGATCCCACTAGCGTTATCGAAGCTCTGTCCTCTAGCCTGTCCCCCTTGGTAACTTTCTCTCTTCCTCCTAGTAATCCTCCTGCCACCGAACCCCTGCCTGCCTGACTACCCGCCTGCTGCCGAGCCCTTGACTGCCTGCCTGCCTGCTCGTTATCGGACCCCTGCCTGCCTGACCACCAGCCTGTGCCTAGCCCTTGACTGTCTGACCGCCTGCCCGCTACTGGACCCCTGCCTGCCCGACCACCCGCCTGTGCCCAGCCCTTGACTGTCTGATCGCCTGCTCTCCCCCGAACCCCTGCCTGCCTGACTATCCGCCTGCCTGCCAATAAAACCCGTTCCTTTACCCTGTCTCCGCCTACCTGTGTCCTGCGCTTGGGTCCCCACGTTCGCCCCCTTAACAATAATTGCTGTCACTAGATATCAAGAAAACGTTGACTTTCCCTCGATGCTATTCACTGACAGTAAAAAATAATAAAAGTGTCGTATTGTATGCACTGCTGTTCATTGACTAGCTCCAGCGCTTGTTGCTGGTTGCTAAATGATAGCAACTCTCCACTCATTTTCCCTGACCATGCATTTAATTGGCTTTGACCGCCATCAGTTCTCGGCAATTCCTCATTCGCCCTCTCACGTCTGACAGATTCGAAATGATACTGCTGTGGGCCATCATACATGTTATTTGTGGTTCTTGCCACCTCTTAGACGCCAGTTCTAGAGTCTGCCTTCCACGTCTCTCCAACGTGACGTCATCACCGAATGGCGTTAGAAAACACCCGTTACTGCCAAAAACGACAAAAACTGGACTTTAACACTATTTTGGAGACATTTTATAAATGATACACATATTTTGAGTGCTTTATGTACCCATTAATCAAAACTTCCGGTTAACCTGCATGTAGGGCTTTAAGGTGGGTTTCCTGTAAGAAGGCTATGTCTGAGTTTTATTGTTGTAGGTAGGATGTTATCTTTTGTCGTTTCACCCAGGTGTTCATTCCCTTTGCATTTAAAGAAACAAAGTGAATAGGACGAATTTGAGAGTAATTAGTTGTAGATGTCATATCTTACAAGATTATGAGGGCATGTGAAGTAAACAAGGGCGGTAGGGGCTGGGGAGAGGGAATTATAATGACAAGGTGAAGAAGGGCATCTGAAGGGGGACAGGGGCCAGGAACAGTGCTCTGAACTAACATCTGATGGCCCTTTCACACCGCCGCAAAATCGGAGCCCGTTCCGGGCCGGTTCGGAGCTAGAGCCAGGGCTTTGGTTTCACACCACCAAAGAACCGGCTCCGGCCCCTAAAAACCGGTTCAACTCAAGCCCCAGTTGTGAGCTGGGGTAGAACGGGAACCGCTTTACGCCAGGGGCAGGGGGCGGGGTTATCCTTACCGTCATAAACAGGAAGACAAACGAAGACCGGTCATTGCTCTCGCACACACGATCATTATCACAGATTCGCTGGATCTGTGTTTGGTTGCCTAAGTAGGCGCCCAAAGCGAGGTGAAAAACTTGAACAGCTGCCGAGTATTCCACCATTGCTGTGTTTGAAACTGCGAGGGTTGCCGGTAAAAGCAGAGACGTATGCAGACGTTTGAAGTGACGTCATGACGTTGCTCTCGCCGGCTCCATGGCTGGCTCTCACCGGTGTGAAACCAGCCGGTTCGTAACTGGGATAAGGCTGGAACCAGTTTGGAACTGGCCCTAGCACCAGCCCGGAACTGGCTCTCGGTTCTTTTTGGTGTGAAAGCCCCATAATAGAACACTTAAAGGTTGGGTATGGGAGTTGCAAAACACCAGCAGATTTTGAGAATACACAACTCAAATGGTCCTACCCCCTATCCTTCAACGCTGAATCTGACTCCACCCATTCCAAGTACATGGACGCGCAATCATGCACAAGCGCAAACACAGATGCGTGAGACCAAGCCATTAGCTAGCTAGCTAGCTCCAGTAGCTACCGCAGGATAACAACAAACAGAAGCTCACTCTGGGTCATGAGCTTTGAGTATGTGCATCGAAGGGGTCAAGCGCGGGGGGAGGGGGAGTGCAGTACGGCCGTTTGATTGACAAACTTACTGTCCAATGCCACTCGGTGGATCTGGAAATCATTGGCTGGAGTTTTTCAAGCCCTGCCCCTTCCACAGAAGATTGACTTGTTTAATTTTCATGTCAGTACTTCTAACTCAGTGGCTGTAAGCGGGTAATGATAAGGATTTCAGGTATTTTGCAAAAATGGCCAAAAAAGAGAATTCCATACCCAACCTTTAACTTACAACCTTAAACTAAAAAGTAATACAGGTTTAAGGATGTAACTTTGCAAAGACACTGCGTGTCTGGCAATAGCAAATGGAACAGGTGTAAACTATTGTCAGCAGCAGCTATATACGTATATGTTTGTATAAAATAAAATTTAAAAAAAAACTCGCTGCTGCATTGGAAGGTAAGTTATATTCTATCCTTGGAGTTATGCATGCCATGCCTGTCCAACAACCGTGGACTAGAATATAACACCAAGAATAGGCTACAAAAACAAACCTAAATCAGAGCAAAATAAGCATGGAGCTTAACAGATCTTGGTAGGTAATGTAGGCAACACCATTCAACAGGAGGCTACACAGCTGACAACAGTATTACAACGTGTGGGGCGAAAAAAAAAAACAAAACACACAGCGCTCAACCGCAAAAGGGTGACCGCTCGCTCCCGCATATGAGTGGATTTTACGCATGCAAAGTCAAAGTTTCATTGAGAAGATGAATTCAGAACAACCTGGTCGGTTGTTCTGAAGGAAAGTGGAGACTTCTTCGGGAGAGAAAACTGGGAGTGACCGCCGTTCTTTTCTCTGCTGACTTTGAGTGTGGCAGGAAAAAACTTCGATATCCGAAGCCGGCGTTTCTCAGATGTGACTTCACCGTGGAATAAGTTGCTCTTTTCTTGGACACCTCTGCGCTGTAGCCGGGGTAGATGTGTATCTCGGAACCGCGGAAAGAGAGAGACCCAGCCTCTCTAGCCAGCTTCATGATGCGCTTCTTGCTCTGGTAATGATGGATCCAAGCGATGAATGGGCGCGGAGGCTCGTCTTGTTTCTTGCGTGGGATGGCTACTCTGTGCGCCCTGTCCACGGCTCGGAAGGAGGGAAAAGCTTCTGCGCAGGAGATTTCTGTCAGGAATGCCTCCATGAAAGCGGTCGGTTGTGAGCCTTACATTTTTTCAGGTAAGCCGGTTATAAAGATATTGTTGCCCCTCGATCTATTTTCCAGGTCATTCGTCTTAAGTTTTAGGGCCTTGTTCTCTCTTGATAGGGCAGTGCAGGTTGACTCAAGGGTTAGTTAGAGGTTAGTGCTAACTAACCTATCGTTTGGTGACGATTCCATATGTTGGATGGTCTGGTCGTGGCGGTCAATAATTCCTCTGTCAGCAGAAAGTTGGAATGAAAGGCTTGGCTATAATGCGTTTCTCCATTACGTTGAGAAGTTTCTCCATGTCGGCCAAGGTCAGCGGAGCATTGCCAGTAGCATGCTGTTCATTTGGGCTAGGTGCACGCGGTTCCTCGCGGTCCTGGTTCTTCCCAGGCGACTGCTCGTCTGTAGGTTGGCTTTGCTTCTTCGGTTTCCCCATGTTTAGGATACCTCCACACAAGCTTGCACAAGATGATTGTGATATTAAAACCTTGTATTATTCAAATTAAGGCAGGATTTCAACAAGAGCTCTCCCGGTTTGCGACCTACACCGTCATCGATCACGAGTAGTCCGGTAACTTATCAACCCCAGTGTGTCCGGTTGCTAAGCGACGTCAACATCTTTGGCGGATTATTTCTCTGCTGATTGCTTATTTTCCCAATAATGACCGGCGTTCTGTACATTATCCCTTACATAACAGCACTCTCTCTCCCTCCCAACAGGCTTCGCTGTGCTCTCTCCTCCAATTACGTATTGTTTGCGGAGGAGGGGGTAGGTATAAAGACCGGACAAAAAACTGACGTCGCTGTGCTGTTCTTCTTAATTGAAGGAGCAGGCAGAGAAAAGCTCTCTCCTGCTGGGCTTTCATTAAACTCCAATACATAAAAATGTCTCAACCAGTCCAGATATGTCAGGTGGGCGCGAGAGACCGTAAATGACATATACAGTATATAGTACATTCGGATCGCATGAATAGATATATTCTGATAAGAAATCTGATCAAGAGTGTCCATGTAAACGCGGCTAGTGTGTTCGATTCATGTTAATGTGTATTTAAAGACATTTCAATTTGTGGAAAAAATTGCGGGGAATATAAAAAAAAATTCTTAAACCAAAACTTCCGCAAAGGTTTTTTCTGAATCAAATAACTTTAAAGTAGCTCTTTTATTGAGCAAGTACTGCGGTAGCGTCCGCACAAGTTACATTTTCTCAAGCATTTCTGAAGTTCCAGAAAATGAGTTTCCCGTATTTCTCGGATTAGGAGTTAGAGGTCAGATGACTCCGTTGACACTTGAAAAGTGGCCTCGGGAATGGTTCAAAACGTTTGGAATAATGTTAGTACACAAGAAAAAAATTCTAATCGTTTAAAGATATTTTCATTCCGAAATCTTGAATATTATGCCTTCAAGGAAGTAATTAAATGATCAAATTATTTACTCCTGCAGTCCACTTTCCGTGTCAGAAGCTTGTTTGGCAGATGAGCAGCAGGGTCCTTCATACAAACATGTCAACACCTGATGATGAAATCCAATTATATTTTCTCAGTGGCTTAAATAAAAGGAGGGGAAGTGTGTGTGTGTGTGTGTGTGTGTGTGTGTGTGTGTGTGTGTGTGTGTGTGTGTGTGTGTGTGTGTGTGTGTGTGTGTGTGTGTGTGTGTGTGTGTGTGTGTGTGTGTGTGTGTGTGTGTGTAAGCAGGAGAGGGAGAAAGAGATGGAGATGGGATGCACTATTTACATGGTACTTATGGCGTCTGCTCTCAGCCCGCTTCTTAGAACGCAGCAGCAGATTAGTCTGCTGCCTTTACTTCACGGACAATTACTGCACCCTCCATTTCAAAGGCTGCCCAGAGCAGACACAAACAGATGAAAGGTAAAAGGGAAGCAATAAGAACAATAAGAATGAAGAGAGAGGAGACAGAGAGAGAGGGAGGACAGGAGAGGAGAGGAGAGAGAGGGAGGATGGCAGGAGAGGAGAGGAGAGGAAAAGAGAGAGAGAGGGAGGCGGACAGGAGAGGAGAGGAGAGGAGAGGAGAGGAGGGAGAGGAGAGAGAGAGAGAGGAGAGGAGAGAGAGGAGAGGAGAGGAGAGGAGAGGTGGGGCAGAAGAGCAGAGAAGAGTAGAAAAGGAATGAGCATAAGAGAAGATAAGAAATAAGGAATAAGAGATCAAGGGGGAAATCCTCTCAGTATCAATCTGGATCATCGCTGATCAATGAAACAGATTCATAGACCTGCACGCTCCAACACACACGTTCCGGTTGTCATGGCCAACACTTTCTTCCGCTCCTCCGCACCCATGTGTCAACTGTGAAGACGATGATGACGACGATGACGATGATGCTCACCACACCTGTTCATTCTTGCGTGTTCCACGCCGGAACACATGCGCCTGGAAAACAAAAGCCAAGCGCTGCTGCTGTCAATGTGCCCAGCGCGCGTGCGGCACCTGTCAGCCCAGACCTTGGTGTGATGGACCCTGGTAGGGGGGAATGGAGAGCCCTGCACGCTGCCCCTCCTCGCCGGGGGAACCACAGGGAGCCTTCCCGATGGAGAGGCTGGGTCCAGCCGTGCGTGCTGCCCAGAGGCTCACGGTAAACCCCAGGCTGGGTGGATTCTCATGAAGGGCATCCTGGCCCAGGCCAGCACACATGGTTGGGGCAGCTTATGACCGCATGGGATCCAAAGCCAAAGGCTCAAGACACGAGCAGTCAGGCCGAACACGGCGAGAAACCTGCGCCAAACCTGCTGTACGTACTCATAGTACCGTGCTGTATGTTAAAATAATACTAATCACTAATATCTTAGAACCTGCAGGCCCACCTGTGGCAAAGTATTGGACTTCATTCATTCACTCTCCTCAATTCATTTCATAAGAACCTGTTAACCAGTGGGTACTCAACAACGACATTGCAAATAATAGAATATGAATAGAATAATATAGATGCGTTAATAAGCTTTTAGTAGTCATGAGGGAAAATAAAAGTAGCACAGGTACAGCCTTTTGTTGAAGGTGCAGGACTTATGTGGGCATCACAGTGTAATGTGATCTGTCAGGACCCTGAGTGGATGCGCATGGTGTTCCACAGACCGGGCGTTACCCTGGAGCCTCCGAGAGCCTCTGGGCTGCTGCGGAGGGGCCGTCACCTCGAGGGGGGCTCCAAGTAGCTTGGTATGCACAGTTCAACATATTCAGATGGGCTGACCACAAATAGTGCATCGACTACGGTGTATATACTTTAATTTAGAAAACTAAGACATTGTACCTGTCTTCCTGAAGCCATTTCGTAAAATAACAAACTATTTCCAAGACACAGTTAAAATCTAATCTAATCTGGAGAAGATGTCCAGGGGGAGCATGTGAGAGTCGTAGAAAGAACAACTATGAGTGCCCGACTGTATATGGTTTTCCATCACTAGTTTATAATCACAGCCATCTCCGCCCACTGGAGATCTTCTGGATGGATGGAGCACCCAGGGCCACTGTTAACTATCATCATTCTGCAATAAACCAGAACGCCCACCCTGCGTCCTGTATCTAAAGGAGCCCACCATGACCTCGGTCCCCTGGGGGAGAGCGTGAGGACTACGGTGACGCATTCCCACGGTAAAATAAGGACAAAAATCTCTTGAACGATAATGAACCTACACAGTATGTTCTGGCCGTAATGCCTTCTCCATGGGGGAGTAAAGGCACGTGGCTTAGGGCGTTTTCAACAGGTCCAAGGGTACAAGCAAAATCTGTGGCTTAATTAATATTAATATATGCTACACGTGAACCTCCTAAGATGGTGCAATTTGATCGGTTTGCTATTTCGGGATATTGGGCAATATCCCATGATTGAGAGCTCAAACTTGGATATTGTTTTCATCGCAGAATAGCGCGGGTGACGTTCGTCTCGTCACGCTAATAAAAACAAATAAAATCCCAGCAAAAAGCATTATCTTGTTTATAGATATATAGTGTTCACATGTAGTATCTACTATGTGTAGCCCCACTATTCGCTTCGCCTTTGGTGAATAATTGTTAACTATATGAGGTAAAGCAGAAATATGAAAATATCTATAGATTCTAAAAAGATATTTTACAGCTTGCGGTTTTTTACATTACTTTTGTATTTTAACGTTATATAGGCCTTTTTTTACGTACTGCATATTCCAGCAGTCATAGATAATCAAGTCGCTATGAAATATAATTCTGAGCGGCTCGTTTCAAAACCACCAAGCGCACGCTTCTCAGAACGCCCAGGTGCAGGGACCACTCCAGGGATTCAAAAGGCGTGTAAAGATGGTAAATCCAATATTCCTTCAGACCTGCGCCCAACTAATTGAATGCAGCACTGCAAGTTCAAGTTTATTATAGCCATTTAACAATATAAAAACATACAGTTGATCCTGTGCTTGTGTCTGCCAGCTGTGGGCTGGCCTCTGCTGAGAACTGAGCTCAGGGAACAGAAGATGAGGTGCAACATGGTCACAAGATGGCAATGAGTATAGAATCATAGTGACCTGGTAATTTATCCCCTGGTGTGTGTGTGTGTCTGTGAGAGGGACGGACAGAGAGGAGATGGAAGCAGGAAGGGTGATAGAGAGAAGTGAGAGATATAGTCAGTCTCTCTCTCTCTCTCTCTCTCTCTCCCTCTCCCTCTCCCTCTCTCTCTCTCTCTCTCTCTCTCTCTCTCTCTCTCTCTCTCTCTCTCCCTCTCCCTCTCCCTCTCTCCCTCTCCCTCCCTCCATAAGGGAAATGGACAACATATCGTCCTTCTGAATTTCAGTTTGTTTTCCTACGGTAGCATGCTGCTCACTGTCAGTTATCTAGACCCCACCTCATTATAATTGCCTGAAATGTAATCCCCGTGTGTTTCGAGCCCTGCTTAGTGTTTTGTTGGGCTGGTAATGAGCTACAGTATCACGCTTCCATCCAGAAGTAACACACATTTTACTGAAAATAAATGCTTATTTATATACATTTGGATCCACTACCATAATGAAAATATGAGTGCCTTTACCCCGCTGCAGAAGAGGTAGACAAAGAAAACCAGTCAAACAAAGGAAAGGAAAGCTTTGTGTTGTGGGGTCCGGACTAAGCCGTGATTAGCCGTACTTATCTCTCAGTTGTCCTCCGTTGGGTTACCAAGCGGTCTGAAAGGGTGCCATAAGTTTGAGCTACAATCGCCATCCGGCTTTCGGAAACGCGAGCCGTAACTGAGCTGCTCCTAACCACACCCACACCACCCAACCTTATCGTACTGGCCCCAATCCCACCCGCTGGCGGAAACAAAAACAAAATGGATGACATTGGTTTTACTCTCATAATACCATTTCGTACTGCGCCTGGGATGGACTACAATAAAAGTGCAGGCCAGTCTGTTACTCTTCTGGCCCCGCGCACCTTCTCAGAGTATGTGGCGGCGCTGGGGTCGCTCAGGCGTCCGGGAAAAGATTTATATTTTATCTTGATGATTTACTGATTCTGAGCCATTCAGAAGAAGCTGCGAGAAGAGCCAAGGCAACACAAGCTTACGGTGCTCTCTGTACCACCAGTCTCCCCAGACCTGGAATACTGGGAAGCCCTGCTGGCGCTTCTCAAGGTGATCTGCACAGACTCCTCGTTGACGGGTTGGGGGTCACGTACCGCCCCCACTCGGTCAGAGGCTAGTGGTCGACGCCTCCCACAGCAAACATAAATGTGCTACAACTCTTCACGGTGATGAAACGGCTTTTACATTCCACTTACCTGGTGTGCAGCCGCCACGTTCTGATCAAGCAGACAGCGTGTCAACGGCGGCTTACATAAACAAATGGGGGGGAATGCACTCCTCTGCTCTCCCCCGGGGAGCGGTCGAGCTCTGGCTCTGGGCTCATCAGAACCTCCTCAGCATAGAGCCCTGCATATCACAGGGGCCAAGACCTTTATGGCGGACCTCATGTCTGGCTGCGGTCCTTGCTGAGACGAGTGGCATCCCGACATAGTCAGACTGATCTGGCTGAGGTTCGGGGCGGCTCGGGTGGACCTGTTCGCGTCCAAAGACAACGTTGACTGCATGATGTGGTTCTCTCATGGCACGCAGGATCTTTCCTTGATGGGAGAAGATCCACACGCGATGGCTCACACCCTGTGGCCATGAGCTCTCGTGTCTGTGTTCCCAACGCTTCAGGTGGAGAAGCTGTCCGTCGTTCTGTTGGCGCCTGAGAGCTGTCCAGCCCCGTGGTTCCCAGAGCTAGCGGCGCTCTCACGCCGGTGGCAGTCAGATCCAGTGCGCTTTACTGAAAAACTATATTGAGTACCCCCGGTGCCTTCCAAGAGCCAGTCCCGGGCTGGTGCTAGGGCCTGTTCAAAACTGGTTCCAGCCTTATCCCAGTTATGAACCAGTTGGTTTCACACCGGCCAGAGCCATCCATGGAGCCGGCGAGAGCAACGTCATGACGTCACTGCAAACTTCTGCATCTCCCGCTGCAGCAGCTCGAAGATAGCCTTTGTCCGGGTTGCTCCCTCTAACTTGTTCTGGACCTCGCAAGAAGACCAGAATCCAAGGAGACAGGTTGTCTCCTCCACGATCAACTGCGTTTTTGTCTTCACGTCCATTGTTTACTTCTGTGTTTTTAAAAATGCTTCATTGGTCTTCCTGTATGTGTATCTCCGTCTCTTCCGGGTTAGAGCAACGCCGGCGTCTGGTTTGTTGACTGCTGCTTCTGCCCCGGACCGTGTCCAACGTTTGTTTTTCGTTCCCAGTGTGCTCGTCTTTTTGTCCTGTTCCTGCTGTGCTGCTGTTACCGTGCCTCTCCAGCTCATCGTGCATCTGTACAGCTCCGCTCGCACTCATCTGTTCCCTCATCCACGGACTATTAGCTACGTTAGCCAGCTAGCTAACAGCTGGCTAAACCCCCCCACCACTGGATACATCTGTCCCCTGGCTCTGAGTGTGCGACCGCTCGCTCTGGTCTCGGGTGAGTACGCTTGTGTGTTTGTGGTCGGTGATTGTGATAACCCGGACTGCCCCGCTGCGTCCCTCACCAACAACCCCACCCCAGCTGTCTGGCTTCCCCGGCCGGCGTTCTCGGGGGGGGAGCCTCCACTCCCCGCCAGCTCGTCAGCCATAGCCTAGCTGTGTGCCGACATGGCACAGTGGGGCTTGCCGGCCGCGCGGGTACGGTCTGGGGCAACCAACGCCACTCACTTCACCAACGTCAACACCCAGTCCACTGCTGCCCCCACACATCTCACTAATCAGCTGCTAGCCTCTGCTAATATACTACCCGGACTACTCTCAGCTGCCCTCACGTCTTATCTCCTCCTTGGACTATCACTCCTGCTACTCCAGGCTCCTACTCCACCAACTTCGTGCCCACTCATCTACACTGCTGCTGACCTCCACCGTCTCAACAGCAACCATCGTCTCTCTGCGGTTGCTGCCACCGCAGCCAGCAAAGCTGGGATCCTTCGCCGTCGTCGCTACATCCACCGTGGCTCTGGTCTCTCTCCCAACCGACATTTCCCTGATGGCTCACCCATCCCCTCACTCTGGACTACTACCCGCCCCCCCGTCACCCCCACCTCCCACAGTGCCAACCTCCACAACCTCCGCTCCCCCATCCATCTCCCTCGCTCTGCTGAACTGTCGATCCCTCTCCAACAAATCACCTGTTATATCTGAACTACTACTGGACAATAACATTGACTTGCTTCTCCTCTGTGAAACATGGCAACAGCCCCTGGACTTCTACGCTCTCAACCAAGCCACTCCCCCCAACTACAGCTACATCGCCAAACCCCGCCTCTCCGGGCGAGGGGGAGGCATTGCCGCTCTTCATAAACAATCCCTACCCATCACTGAACTGAACCTCAACCTCCCATCTATTGCATCCTTTGAATACCTCGCCTTCTCCCTCCCCAATTCTACTACCTCAGTTCTCATTTACCGTCCCCCGAAGCCACACCCATCTTTTCTCTCTGAACTCTCGGAACTCCTCACCATTGTATCCTCTCTCTCCTCCCGCCTCCTACTCACCGGTGACTTCAACATCCACATCGACCAGCCCAAAGCCCCACTGACGTCCGAATTCCTCTCTCTCCTCGACTGTTTCCATCTCACCCAGCACATCAATTTCCCCACCCATACCAAAGGCCACACCCTGGACCTAATCTGCTCCTCCTTCCTACCCATATCCAACCCCCATCCTCTTCCCTTCCCACTATCTGACCACCTCTGTATCCTCTTCTCTGCCCCTCTACCCTCGCCTCACAATCCCAAAAAACGCACCATCTCCTACACCGCAACATCAAGGGAGTTAACCCACCAATGCTCTCTCCCAGCTCATATCCTCTGCCTTTCCCCCTGGCTCCGTCCCCTCCTCCCCTGACGACTACGCCATCATGCTCAACACCATCCTTTCTGACTCCCTGGACTCCCTTGCCCCCTGGAAAACTTCCTCCGTCTCATTCACCAACTCCGCCCCCTGGTACACCCCGGAACTCCGCACCATGAAACAGACTGGCCGCCAACTTGAACGTCTCTACAAACGATTTCACCTCACTGTCCATGCTGAAGCCTTCAAACAACACATCTCTTCCTACCGCGACGCTCTCCATGCTGCCAAATCTGCCCACTTCTCATCCGTCATCAACAGCACCAACCAGAGCCCCCGCATCCTGTTCTCCACCGTCAACAAACTGCTCCAGCCACCGGCCACCAACCCACCCTCCTCCCCTAACCTCTGTAACTCTTTCCTCCTCGCCTTCAACAACAAAGTCTCCCAAATCAACAGCTCCCTGACTGCCACCATCAGCAACTCTTCCTCCCCCACCACTCCCGCCCCCCCTCCCTCACCTCCCCCCCTTCCCTCCTCTCACTGCTTTCTCCCCTGTCAACTCCTCCCACATCCTGGACGTCATCACCGCATCCAAGACAACCACCTGCTCTCTGGACCCCCTTCCAACGACCCTAACCAAGGCTTGCTTCCCTGTCCTCCTCCCTCACCTGACCACCCACTTCAACCAGTCTCTATCCCTTGGTCACTTCCCCACTGTCTACACTGTCTTCCCCATCGCCTCCATCACTCCCATCCTCAAAAAGCCCACCCTGGACCCAGCCAACCTCTCTAACTACCACCCCATCTCCAACCTCCCGTTCCTCTCCAAAACCCTGGAACGCAACTCCACACCCATCTCCAGTCCAACAACCTCTTCGAACCCCTCCAGTCTGGATTCCGCCCACTCCACAGCACTGAAACCGCCCTTGTCAAAGTCATCAACGATCTCCTCACCTCTGCAGACTCCGGTGCCCTCAACATCCTGTTTCTACTAGACCTCAGCGCAGCCTTTGACACTGTGAACCACTCCATCCTCCTTCAAAGGCTGCGCCAACAGGGTGTTAAGGGCCACTTGCACTCGACTGGCTCACCTCCTACCTCTCAGCAACAGACAACAGTTCGTCTCCCTCTCCGGCCACACACATCCACCCTCTCCCCGGTTCCACGCAGGGGGTCCCCCAAGGCTCAGTCCTCGGCCCCCTCCTCTTCATCTGCTAACCTCTTCCCCCCTTGGTCACATTCATCCGCAACCACCTGGACTATCACTGCTTACGCCGACGACACCCCCAGATCCTATATCAGCACCAAAATCCACCCAGAACCCTCCCCTCACCCACATCAAAACCTGCATCTCCACAATAAAAACATGGCTGACTCACAACTTCCTCAAACTCAACAGTGATAAAACAGAGCTCCTCCTCATAGGCACCAAATCCACCCTCAGCAAAACCGGACCCATCTCAGTCACCATTGACACCTCGACCATCACTCCCTCCCCCCTGGCACGCAACCTTGGCGTTATCCTGGACCCCACCCTCTCCTTCGATCACCATCATCAAGACCTCCTACTTCCACCTCTGCCGCATCGCCAAAATCCGACACTGCCTCTCTCCCCCTGCTGCCGAATCCCTCATCCACGCCTTCATCTCCTCCCGCCTCGACTACTGTAACTCCCTCCTCACTGGCATCACTTCCCATTCCCTCCATAGACTTCAAATGGTCCAGAAACTCTGCTGCTGCCCCGCCTCCTCACCCACACCCGGTCCCGTGAAACACATCACTCCCGTCCTCCACTCTCTCCACTGGCTCCCCATCAAACAGCGCATGAACTTCAAGATACTCCTCCTCACCTTCAAAGCCCTCCACCACCTGGCCCCCCCTTACCTGTCTGACCTCCTCATTCCCCACCGCCCCACCCGTGCCCTCCGATCCTCCTCCACTCTCTCCCTGACAACACCCCACATTCTAAACTCAAAATCCTTCGGCGACCGAGCCTTCTCCCGTGCTGCACCCCGGACTCTGGAACTCTCTCCCCCCATCTGTTCCGCGACTCACCCTCACTCCCCACATTCAAGATCCCGGTTAAAAAACATACCTCTTCTCCCAAGCCTACGACCCTCCCCTACCCATAGCCGGTCTCTCCATCACCTCGCTCATTAATGTGTCACTGTGTACTGTCTCTCCCTCGTCTCCCCCTGTATGTCTCTACCCTGTTTCTTTTGTGTCCTTGTAAGCGTCTTTGGGTTATTGAAAAGCGCTATATAAATTACATGAATTATTATTATTATTATCCTGTTTATGAAGGTAAGGATAACCCCGCCCACTGCCCCTGGCGTGAAGGCAGTTCTCGTTCTAGCCCAGCTCAATGGGTTGGAGTTGAACCGTTTTCTACAGGCCGGAGCCGGTTCTCTGGCATTGTGAAACCAAAACACTGGTTCTAGCCCGGAACGGGCTCCGATTTTGCGGCGGTGTGAAAGGCCTATGTGAGGTGGGAAGCGTTCCTAATGTGTTTACTGAAAATAGGTCTGGCTTTTTCCACCAGTGCTTACACCACACTGGGATCTTCCCACAGTGTTGCGTGGGGTATTCAGGGACCCTTTTAAACCTCTGTCGTTTTCAATGCTCTTTCTTTTAGGACACAACATTAATTGGCGTTGGTCTATCAGCCCGAACCGCCGGTTACTTAACTAAGACAGCTCTTGGTGCTGCTTAGATTCACTCCTCCATTCCTACCAAAGAACTTCCAAACATATTTTTAGTCCAGGGATATTGTGCTTCAGGCTTTGTAATCCCTCCTCATTCTAGCACATTGATGGCACTGGTTATGCATGTGAAACACTCGGTGGCCCTCCGTTCCACACAACAGTTGTTTGTGTGTTATAGCAAAGCTGCCTAGGGCTGCCTCTCTATGAGCAGCGTTTGTCTCGCTGGTTATGTGAGGGTGTTTGCCTAGCCTAAACTCTGCAGGGCTTAGCGCCACCGCTGGGTGTTAAGTGAACTGTCCTCGTCCCTGAACTGTCCTCGTTTGAATGTCTTGCATTCAATAGCAAGCATCCTCTCCCCATGACTGTTATTTTAATCTACCGGCTACCTAAACCAAATCCACGTTTCATCCCAGAGATGTACAATCTTCTTTTCACCTTCTGTTCTACTTCCCCCAGCATCATAATTCTTGGAGATTTTAACATCCATGTCAACACCCCCTCCTGCCATCTTGCCTCCGAGTTCCTACAGCTACTGGACTGTTTAAACCTCAGGCAACATATTGAATCTCCCACACACATTAAGGGGAACATCCTGGATCTTGTCATCACTGACTCTGCCCCTGTAAGTGCACCATCAGTGTATGATATGGGTGTGTCTGACCATAAGGTAATCTCTGTTGGAATTACATTTTCTGTCATCATACACCAAACCCAAGCGTGAAATCTGTTTCAGGAACCTGAAAAACATCGACCCAAAAAGTTTGGCTTCCGACCTCAAACACCACCCTGTGCCCTTGTCATCAGTCACTGAAACTGTGGATTTTTACAATACAGCCTTGAGAAACATTCTGGATCTCCATGCACCCATCAAAGTCAGGTCAGCAACTTTCTCCTGCTCTGCTCCTTGGTATACAAGCGAGCTGCGGAAAATGAAGGCAGCTGGACGTGCCCTTGAGCGCCGATACATGGCTTCTGGACTTACTATCCACAAGCAGGCATATCGGGACTACCAAACAACTAACTCCAAGTCCCTTCATGACGCTCGGTCACGGTTCTACTCTAACATCATCCAAAGCAGTCCTGGAAATTCCAAGCAGCTCTTCTCCACCATAAGCCACCTCCTTCAACCTCAAAACCCTCCACTTACAGGAATTATAGATGATCACTGCAATAACTTCATGGACTTTTTCACAACCAAAATTGATACTATCCACTCATCCCTCTCTGTTCCTTCCCCCCTGTCTGTTCCAGCTGCCAACCCCCAAACCGATATCACGTCCCCCCCTCTGCTCCTTTCCAGAAATCACTCCACTTGAGGTGCAAAACATCATTAAAGGGATGAAACCCTCCACCTGTGCTCTCGACCCCTTTCCCACTGCCCTGGTGAAAGCACACAGCTCTGCCCTCTGTCCTCTGATTACCACAGTCATAAACCAATCTCTTCAGACTGGCCATTTACCATCTGCACTAAAAACAGCCATTATCAAACCACTTCTCAAGAAACCCACCCTCGACCCTCAGGTACTTGCAAACTACAGGCCCATATCCAATTTGCCATTTCTCTCAAAAGTTCTTGAGAAAGTAGTTGCCGGCCACCTACAGGATCATCTCCAACACCACAACATCTTTGAAAAGTTTCAATCTGCCTTCCGCTCCGCCCACAGCACGGAAACAGCTTTGTTGAGAGTCACAAATGACCTGCTGATGACTGCTGATTCTGGTTCATCATCCCTCCTCATCCTCCCCGACCTATCTGCAGCATTCGATACGGTCGACCACCACATACTGCTCCAGCGTCTCACGACTCTGTTGGACTCAGTGGCACAGCACTGAGCTGGTTTGAGTCCTACCTCACTGGCAGGTCAGAACACGAACGCGTATTGCCATGGGAGGGTCAAGGTCTCGGCCCACATGCTGTTGGCTGCGGGTGTTCCGCAAGGGTCGTGTGCATGGACCCATCCTGTTTGTCCTCTACATGGCTCCCCCTTCGGTAAAGGTCATCAGGCGCTTCGGGATATCTTTCCACTGCTACGCAGATGACACACAAACTATACATCAGGACGGACACTTCATTCACCACCATCAGCAACATCACCTCTCTCCACGCTCACTGCATGTCTGGAGGAGATAAAGGCGTGGATGAGACATAATTTTCTCCAGCTGAACAGCTCAAAAACTGAAGCCATCCTCATCGGTTCCCCCCATCAGATTCAAAACTCCTCCATAACCTGCATCACCTTCTCTGGCAAGGACATCCCACTATCATCAACAGTCACTAACCTTGGTGTCAGGTTCGACCTCCATTTAACCTTTGAGGCCCACATCAACCACCTCTGCAAAATATCATTTTTCCATCTAAGAAACATAGCCAGACTTCATCCCACACTCTCAGCGGGATTCCCAACAAGAGCATACAGAAACTACAACACATCCAAAACAGCGCCGCCAGAATCCTGCTGAGAGTACGCAAATATGAGCACATCACACCCATTCTTCACTCACTTCACTGGCTACCCATCTCCGCTCGGATCGACTACAAAGTCTCCCTCCTCACATTCCAGTGCATCCATGGCAACGCCCCCCAGTACCTTAAAGAACTCCTCACCCCCCAGACCTCAGCACGCTCACTCCGCTCCACCAACAGCCACAGACTTCTCCCCCCAAGGACTAAAAGCCGCACACTGGGAGACCGAGCCTTCTGCTCCTCTGCTCCACGACTGTGGAACACCCTCCCTGAACACCTGAGGGTTCCACAGTCGATCGATTGCTTTAAAAAGGGCCTCAAAACGTACCTTTTTAAAAAATCTTTTAATCTGTAACTGCTCGCTCAAGACAATCTGTTTTTAACTCTTGTTTTTATTTCTTTTTTTCTTTTTGTTGGTTGCTGTTGTAACACTTTGAGATTTTTTGGTAAATATAAAGTGCGTTACAAATAAAATTTATTAAAAATGTATTAAGTGCTCCCTCTACACGGGGTGTGGCCGCTACTACAGCCTTCTTCAAGGGCGTATCGGGGAAAGTGCGCCTGAGTGCGAAAAGGCAGCCCCTCCTTTTCACGCATACGTCTGACACTACCCACGACATGTAACTGATCAACACGCATTCACACATCTGGTATTGTTTGGTATGACACACGGTCAGGGTTCGAGTTATGATTCCATCTCTGTGGGGGTCACTTAAAAAATAAATAAAGGATTCCATGATCTCGTACTAATTAAATTTGTGAATTACGGCTATGTCATGCTGAGTGTAATACTTGTGCGCGAGTGCGCACACACACAGACATACAGTACATAGGCCTATTGTATCCATACAAACTGATCTTTTCATTTTTAGTTTGTGGCTACAGCCCAGCCCAGGCTACTCACTTTAAACAGAGGATGAATTAATGAAACGGCTACTTGAACGAACTAAAAGCCATCTCTTACCATTACGCAGACAAAATAGACCAAACTGGTCTGTTTACACCAGGTTGTGGTCATGGTCCAGGAACGCATGACGCTGACGTCCGGTGTCCTTTCTTAATCCATGACTGTACAAACAGTCAAATTTCTCTACAGGAGGTCCATTTAAATCAACGAACGACAATGCATTGAGAATCATGGCACGTAGTTTGTTTCTAGTCTGGTCATCAGTGTCATTGCATGCCGAAAAAACCCTTTCACACTTGGCAGATGTCGGGAGAATAGTGTTGCTTGCAATAATAAGTCTCTTCAATGTTTTCTTCTGATGCCCCTGCAATGTCCAGTCTGAACTCATTGACCGCTTCAGTGGCCGACTCTCCGATAAGTTTCGCAAGCATCCCCACCTCGCGTTCTCCAAAGAGAACTAGGTCAGTTCTCTCTTCTGGCCAGAAGTGCTGATCCATGGCCTTCAACATGACCACTAGATCACTGTCAGGGAGACGTTTAGTGAGATTGTCAACGATTGCCTGGTAGAATTGGGGCTTATTTATTGTAGGCTGCCTCTTGGTAAGCATAACCCCTTTGAGTTGGCCACTGGTTATGCTTGTTTGGACTTTCAATTCGGTTATTCCAACTTTTCCTTTCATAGCAGACAGCACCTCGATCCGTTTGGTGATATGATTGTGGCTGGGCGCATCCAACCACAGATGTGTCCTGTCTTTGTGATATTCTGGAAGAGCCTTGTAGTTCACGTAACATGTCTTTCATTGTTGCTAAGTCCGTGAGGAATCCAGTGGATGTCAGATGCCTAACGGTACGCCACACAAACGTTTACCGCGTAGCACGGTGATAAAATCGGCATTTTCCATGGAACCTGGTTTACCGGGTTGAGGACGCGTACACGCGTTACACGCGTTAGTTACCAGTTTACTCGCGTTTAAGGCGCGTATGAGGCGCGTTATATATACGCGCGTCATATACGCGCGCTATATAGCTACATATACGGCTACATTAGCGCGTACTATACGCGCTACATCTCGCGCGTACGAGGAGTTCGAAAATTGAACTTTTTACGCGTACCGCGCCGCATAGCCAATCAGCGTGAGCTGTTGACCGACGTCCCACTGGCGGAGAGACGGAGGGACAGAACCGCATGGGGACACATCAACCTCATCATTGCAGTGTGCAGCCGTCCTGTCTGTAAACACCAGACTTGTGTTTTGTACCGGAGCAGGACAAGAAAGAGAGGGTGGGCGACGATGGCCGAGGCAACTGGTTCCTGGTAAGATCAGAGAATGGTCAGCAAAGATATAAATTCGCGGGCGGGGCGGGGGGGGAGTTTTGGGCGGTCTCATCTCGGCGTTCCCGCGTATCTGACATTTTTGACACAATGGTCAGCCATTTTACTGCTTACCGCGTGTTGGTACGCGAGGTACGCTTGTGTGTTCGCGGCATAAGAAAAACCAGCAGTAGTTGGCCTCTCTGCGTGACGCTTGTCATCTTCACTGCCGTTTTATGACTGCCAACACAGGGAAATCCTCAGTCCCGACTTTTAGTCTGGACTGTACCCCTTTTCTATTGAAAAAAAAAAAACCTTTCTTTTGGGCCGGAATTTTTTTAAGGGAAATCTCCTTTTTTCAAGTTCACATTCTGGCAGCTTGCTCTCGCTCTTGTATTTTCGTGACGGTGGAAAAGTGTTAGCTTAGAAATAAAAGATTCAATGATTACACCTGTCCATTCAATGAATCATTTGGAAGCTATCCAACGTGTTCAAACATTTGACGCTGTGGTGGGAGCCTTCTCATCTTTTCTATTAGTCCGTCTGCTCTGTCCAACGCAAATCCCCAAACCATATATAGCCACATTCATTCTTCTGAGAAATTCCACTCATACAGCTCCCTGAGACAACCGGTAGGCATTCGTAATGCTTCAGAACCATGTTCCTGTCGCAATTCACATTTGAAAAAAATAGATTGTCCTTATCTCTTTCCCTGTTACTCGCACTCACATATAATCATGATGCACGCCACATTAATAGTTATTTCATCCAGTGTTACACTGTCAGATGGTGCCAACACACCCATCACTTAGATGTAGGTCGCAGAGTTAGATCGCTACATTTCAGTCGAGCTAGTGGGCGCCTTGTCATATTATGGCCTATTCTTTATCTGGGCCTATGTTTAGGCCTCTTGTGTGCAAGCCGAACGTCGGTTTGAGTCGTTAGCGGCCTCTTTTCCGGTAC
>OLKM01003307.1:0-39073 GCA_900291075.1 Melanogrammus aeglefinus | reverse complement strand
TGATCCTATATCTTGTCCTATACAAGTCAGCGTTCGTCCTCAACCCGCTGTCCTGTCTCATTTCACTGTTCTTTACAGAAAGGCAGAAAAAAAATACACAGATACTGTACATGCAGTGGCGTAGCTAGGCTGTTTTATTTGGGGTTAAAGCCCCGGATATTATTTTTTTGGCCCCGAACATAAATTTTGGGTATAAAAAAATATATATCTATTCTTTTTTATCAATATTTATTGGGATATTTTCTGGTAACTATGGAATGCATTAATTCAATTCAGTCTTGAAGTGATGAAATGATTCTAGTCACTAATGGTAGTTAGTTATTTAGAAAGAAACATGGGGATTCCTGGGACCTCACAAAATAAAGTAGCCTAGACCTTCTAGATTCTGGCGAGAGAATAAACTGTTTACCACCTCAAGTGAATTAACCTATCCTATCCCCAGTCAGATCTCTATATATACATGTAGCCCGTGGAATTAGATGCCACACAGGACACAATGACTTTCGGAATGCAGGAAATGCAAAATAACACTGGTTACATGCACATTTCACCACTATAGACATTAACAGGCCAATCAACAATGCAAACATTAAATGACTCACTTCACACATAAGGATACACATTGACTCTTATAACACTTACATTTCAGCAAACTTGAGCCAGGGCAAAACCCCTCCTGAGGTTCTAGCGGACTTATTTCCCTAAAGATTACAAACATTGTTCAATATAGCACTGCGATTCAGCAAACCCCACCGCGTGTTTGCCATAAATCCCCAAGCAAGGCGGGGGACGCCCCACGTTTGCGCGACGGCGCCGAAAAATCCCCAGACATCGAAGCAAAACACGGCCAGTCCACCACAAATACTACACTGTTATCCGCCACCCAAATGTTCTTATAACCGCCAGCAACCCCAACCAAACATGCCATGTCCTAAGGCCAACTCGGTTAGCCCACAAATGACCAGCACCTCGTCTTTTACAGCAAAGACCAACACTGTCCAAACGCTTAACAACCGGAAGAGGACCCAGGATGCACCGCCGCAGGATTATATAGTCGGACTCAATACTGCCACCCTGCGACCAGACGGCCACACTTCCCGGGTTGCCAAACCCACCCGCCAATCCCATTCCCAAGTACTACATCCTATATGACTGGACCACCCGGTTACATACTCCCCTGCAGGAAGTCAATGTCCTCGGTGACTACAGAACTTACAGGCTCACCGAAAGTCCATACAAAACGGCTGTGAAGAGAAATGTGAAAAGAGCAGTACACACGTTTGTCCAAACCTGGCCTGGTCGCACTGACTGACGTAGAGCATTACAAATGACTTCGGAAGGTGAAATGGGTTAGAATGAGACCCCGCTTTTGCCCCTCTTTGAGTTTTCTAACGGCAGGTCTAGGTACAGCCTTACTTTGTGCACAAATCATTGTCTGGCAGTGGTATGCCCGTCCCCATTTGAGGTGCTTTCACCTCCCTGTCATCACTGTTATTTGAAGGCCACAGCACTATCCACATGTTCTGTTTCAGTGTCAACATTTCTCACATCTGGATAACTTTCTTTAGATCCCTCAAAGTCACTCTGAAGATACAGATGCACGGCTGACACATTAACGTTTGTCTCTTCCTGCAACATGAAACAAGGTTTTGGCAGTTGCACAATCAGAGAAGGAAAAACTTCTTCAACAACAAAAATCGGCCCAAGTGACTCGGGGCAGTCCTTGGCTACAGGGCTGGTTCTAGTCTGCAATCTAGGCTTTAGTTCTTGGTTTTGGAACCGGTCTGGGACAAGAACGCAATCTGACCTATGAAAACCCTTCTTAACTGGACCTCCCTCAAACAGCTCAAAACTGTATGTTGATACGCCAATGTCAACTATCTTTAAGGACTGGTGGACCCCATGCGTCTTGAATCTTGTGTTCTACCTAAAGGGTGGTGACGCAGAAAAACCGACTGCCCAATTTTGACAGGAGCACAATACACCTTCTCATTTTGCAGTGTGATTCTCTCAGCGCCTTCTGCTCGTGAGTACACTCTCGCTTTCTCATGTGCCTGTCTAAGTCTCTGCCTGCATGAACAGTCAACCAGTCCGGTTTTCCTGTCTGAAACACCACTTGCATCCTATTAACGGCATCTACAAGGAGATTTGTGGCTGCACCCCCAAAAAGCAGAAAATATGGCAGTACCCTGTAGAGGAATGAGGAGTGACATTGTAGATACACTAGTGCAGGAAATGTGCTCTGCCACGCTTTTTCTCTCTGGTGGAAGCCGTCCATAGCAAATTATGCAGTGTTTCTGTTGTATCTTTCCCACCAAAACTTGTTTTTTTTTTTTTTTTTTTGGAAAGATTTATTTTTTTTTTGCCCTTGTGGGGGGGGGGGGCCTTGTTTTAAGGGGGGAAAGGGTTTTTGGGGCTCTGGTGTCTTTTAAACCCCATAGAGTTCTTGCAATAGTTCAGCATAACTTCACTCTCAAATTCCTACCTGGTCTGAATGAAGTCTCTCTGGAACCCCATATTTCATGAAACCACTGACTTCAGCAAACTTTAGCTGTTGGGTGTCAGCTTTCGGATCCTTAGTAGATATGGCTTGGGTAAACTTTGTGCAATACGTCTGTCAACAACCAGGACATTTTCCTCCGTCCCGTCTGACGGCTTGCTCCAACCACTGTAAAATTAACCGCCACTACATCTTAGTTTGGTCGAGGGCCAGAAAGGCTTTAACTGGTGTATGGATTTTTTGGGTGCTGGCATCTTGGCAAGAAATGCACCTCTCACAGTTTTTAACCCAGTTTGCAACATCCTCACATAGCCCCACCCAGAAACACCTCTCTCTTAACGGTGGTATAGTGTGTTCTATGCCATTGAGCCCATGTTGTTGTGTACTTCTGTAGGACTTGATCTCGTCAAACAACTAGGCACAAGGAAACTGCCAACCCACTTTCACCATGGGCGTGGGCATGAAACATACCTGCTCCAACATTTGACTAGGCAAAATCCGGAGATTTCGCGCGGGGGGCGGGCCGTGGTGGGGAGGCATTGGATGACAGAGGTGGTTACAGAATTTGGTTTTAAGCAGATGTTTGCATATAAGTAAGCTATTTTTATAGACAAACATATTCATCATTGTATCTTCAGTATATAAATAAATACACATTAACTGTAGTTCAGTAACAAAAAAAACGTATTTTTTATGTATCATGTATGTATGTATCACAATGAATCATTGACAATCACTTTATTGATTAAACTAATATTACGAATAATTATCAATTCATGACCACAACAAAAATCATGCCTCATGAACATAATTTATGTTCTAAACTAACGGAGACTGAAAGCCAGAAGCTTAATTTGAGCTTGCTCTCCGTTTATTCACCAAAAACGCAACTTTTCCTGAAAAACGGTACGGTCACGTGTAATCGCACGTTACCGTAAAACACATTTGCACTGACGCAGCAGTGCCAAAGAGTATGTAAACAATTCCCCCCCCTCACCAGAACTAGGAGTGAGACTCAGTCACAAAGTCACGCAGTGCTGGGGCCTTGCGCGTGCCCGCGCTGGACGCGGTTCAGGTGCTAGCAACAACACTGCACCCGTCGCGGGGCTGGGCCGGGGAAGCTGGGATTTGATGCAGCCTCAAACCATGCAGCCCGGCAGAACTCTAGCCAGAGGACCACCAGGTCTGGGCTCGCCGGGGGCGTGTGTACCTTGCCCAGGCGGTTAGCCATGCCAGCGTGTGCCGTCGGCGAAGCACCTGAATGTTAGCCGGGCCAAGCTGTGTGGCTGACCTGGACCGGGTCCGACCAAAACGACTGGAGCTTGTTGTCCCGATGAGCGTCGACGAATCCTGACCAGTCCAAACAGCGATGGCAGGTGCTTAGCACGTCGCGGCGCCTTGTCGAACGTCCTCATCACGCTGGCGTGTGTCTACGGCGCTTGAACCGGTGGCTGGGCGCCCAAACTGCTGTAGGGCGGAGCCTATCCAGGCAGGCTGGAGCTCCCGCCCAAGCATAAGGAGGCTGGGAGACTCCTTGTGTGGCCTACCATCGTGGCGGGGGGCCCCGGTAATGCAGCAGCGTTTGGAGGAGGCTTGGTGTGGTGAGTGTGCACCCTTGTGCCAGATGGGCCTGATGCCATTTTCCAATGACTGGTTCAGCCGTTCCACCCCCCCATTCGCAGCCGGGTTGTAGAATGCTGTGCGATGTGGCGTATTCTCTTTCCCCCTCCAGATAAGAAGACAGTTCGTGGGAGACCATCTGGGGACAGCACCCATTGTCGTCGTGATCCTCTGGGCAGGCCCCACCACCCAGAACCTCTGAAGGTGATGCGGGCTACTCCATTGCAAGCTCGCCACACGATGTCAAGTTGAAGGTGCTTCCCAGCGGTTTTGGAATGGCCAGTCCAGTGTTGCATGGGCGGGCGGTGGGCTGGGCCCTGATCTTCTTACCACTAGAAGGAGAGCAGTGCAGTCCCTGACCAGGGTACTCGATTTCCCTATCGATGCCTGGCCACCACACCACGTACGCGACACCGCTGTTTTGCGAGCTTGACTATGCCCAAGTGGCCCTCGTGCGCCATGCAAGGACACGCGGCCCGAAGGGCACTCGGACCCACAGTGCAGAGCCCACAGCGATGCAAGTGTCGTTCCAACATGACAGTTCGGGTCCCTGACCCCGGAGTAGGGGAGCATCTCATCTGGTACCCTCACTTGGCCATCCCTGTCTGATGTAGTCGAGAGTGTTAGAGAGGTGGGTCGGCAGCTGAGGCGTCCTGGATCTCCCTCAGTACACCGTCTCCTGGAGGGTGGGTGGAGAGCGGACGAAGGCCGTGCTCAGCCTGGTCCTGGACCGGGGGCCAAATATGGATCTGCGGGGTGAGTGGGATTGCACGTGACAGGCAGCGTCAGCCACCACGTTGTCCCGACCCCGGCGTGAAATGCAGGCGGAAGTTGTAACTGCTGCAAGGCCGATCCGCCCAAACGATGGCAGACGGGAGTGGTTTGTGGCCGTGCCAGACGTGGCTAGTGAGGGTGGGGAGGGCCTTGAGTGCGTCCGTCCTCAGTGTGAATGCGGCGTCCGTAAAGGACATGTGCCAGCGCTCACTATGCCCAGAGGCACGCAGGGCTTCCCGCTCCTCCCCTACCAGTACCTCTGGTCCGGGGGGCTGAGAGCCCGTGAGCGGGGAAGGCGATCGGCCTCTCGCACAACCCCTTCTGCAGCTTGGACATCACAGCAACCGATGGCAATGGCGGCAGGCATCACATGTGACGAGGGTGGCGCTGCTAGGTCAAAGTGCGCCAGGACGGTGGTGTTGGTGAGCTGGGACTTCAGGAAGGCGCACAGCGGTCGAAGCAGGCAGACGACCAAGAACCAGGGCGCACCATGCTTTCAGCAGCTGTCGCAGTGGTGCAGTCGTGCCGAGTACTGTGGCAGGAAACGTAGGTAGAATGCTGTCATTTACCCCCAGGAAGGAGCCAACTGATGGCTGAGGGGCTCCTGGGACACGGTGGATGGCCTCTATGTTCGAGTGGAGAGGGCATATGCCATCAAGCCGGAGACGGAAACCCCACAAAACTAATGGCCGTGGCAGCGAAGACACACTTCTCGCGTGAGTGTGAGTTGGTGCTTGGCCAGTGCACTGAACACTCTGTGGAGCGCTCGTTCGTGGCTCTCACAGTGGCCCCCTGAACCACGATATCGTAATCCAGGTAGATGGCCACAACCCGGCGAATCCCAGCGAAGATGGAGGCCATTATCTTTTGGAAGCAGCTGGGGGACCGAGCTTAGACCAAAAGCCGATCGTTTGTAACGCGAAGACCCCTTTGTGGTGATAAACGCCGGTGAGGGTTGGGCGGCGCTCCAGGGTGTAGTGGCACCTGGGAGGTAACCTGGCGGAGGTCTAATTTGGAGAAAGTGGTGGGACCCGTTGGAACTGGGCGGTTGAAAGCTCCTTCTATCGTTTGGCAAAGGTATTTGTTGGGATGATGGCGCCTTGTTACCGCTCTTAGATCCACGCAGGAAGTCGCAGCCCCCCAGACTTCTTCTTTGCCACCACAATGTTGGAGACGCAGGGCGATGGCATTCACCTGCTCAATGATGTCGGCCCATCGGAGGCATTGCTGCTGGTAGCTCAGAGGGATGTCATCGCGGAGGCCAGAGGGAGACGGCGGAGGGGCTGATGGACAGGCGTCACCTGCGGGGTCTAACAAGGGCTGTGGGCGGAAAACATCGCAGGCAGCCCAACACCGCTGAACCCAGCATGGGCACTGTTGCTGCCAGGGGATGGTAATAGGGTGAATCTCTGAGCCAGCGGTATGTCTAGCAGAGTGAAAACTGAAAGAGCTGTTTAAAAACGGTCGAGGCCCAAGGAGGGTTTGTGTCCCGTGGCGTGCAATATTGAAACCTGAAGAGTGGCAGTGTCTTCTCTCCGTATTTCAACAGGCAGCTGAAGGGAGCCCACGATGGTCAATCTTTGATTGCATAGCCACGCAGGTGGTGGTGGCGCTGCCCCAAGTGGCTCGTGGTGAGAAAAAACTGTGTGTAAGTCCGCCAAGTTCAGGAGGACACCGATTGGCTCCAGTGGTCTAGGAGGAGGGTTAGGAGTGAACATCACCAACCATCAACGGAGCATGTTTTAAATGGCGCTCGTCAACTGAGCTAAACCATTGTGAGGATTGGTGGTAAGTTGGCTTGGAGGCTCTAGAACTTGGCGCAGAACCTTACAGACTTTGGGTGAAAGGTGGTTGAGTTTCCCCCCCCCCCCCCCCCCAACAGTTGGCAGCAGGTTTTACCACGGCAGACAAGATTTGAGCTCTTGAATTGTGCGCAGAAGAGCCACAATTCCCACAGCGGCTGTGGGCGCGTCACTTGACTGAGAGGATAGTAATATTTTTCTCCTCGGAGTCGCTGCTGTCCACACTCACGTGCGAGGAGGTAGGCACCCGTCACTCGAGTGGGCCTGCTTGTCTTGGCCAGTGCTAGAGAGTTGGCAAGGAGGTGGATAAAACAGCTGCACATTACCAGAGCAGATTCAACCTGAACTGCAAGGTGTAGAGCTGCTGCTAATGTTTAATCATCATTTCCAGTTAGGGTCTTTCCCCTTATTTTGTCACCAGTCGTTGTGCAGTATCAAGGTGGTCCCTTATCATTTCGTCCTGTAAGGCCCCGCAACTTGCCACGAAGCTAGCTAAAGCCTTCGTAAATCCGCACAAACTGCGTCCACTGACTCACCCGACCGTTGGTGCCTCCGTCGGAAATATGACGCGACGGAGCAGAGCAACTTTGTGGCTGCGAAAGCGAAATGCTGCTTTTAGTAGCTTCCACCGGCGTTTGTGTAAGTTGTTGCGTTGCCGAGAGTTCCAAAACACGCGCTGGTTCCCTCCCGCTCCTTAGCAGTGCAAGCAAGAGTGCATGCTTCCTTACTGTGGAACATCCTCTAAGCCGGCAGCTAGAATATATGTTTTCGAACGAGGAAAGTTCCAGCGAGGCCACGGCCCGGTGCGTTCTCCCGGTAGGGCTAGGAAGGGGGAGGTTGTGGTTAGGGAGAACATCAGCCATCTCTCGTCGCCATGTTATGTCTAAATAACGGAGACTTGAAGCCAGAGGCTTAATTTGGAGGCTTGCTCCTCCGTTATTCACAAAACGCCAACTTCCTGAAAACGGGTACGTCACGTGAATCGCCAACGGTTTACCGTAAAACACCATTGCACTGAGCAGCAGTGCCAGGATGTAACACATAACAGAAAACACATTTAGTGTTTCATGGCACAAGTCTTAAAACTACTACTGTTTTGTTTATTAACCAATTTTTTTTTATGTATTATTTATTTATGTGATTCACAATCACTTATAATTATTATTAACAACTAAACAATTGATTATTGAATCATACTCTTTGCGTCCATTCCGACTTAAAAGTACACATTCTTCTTCGATGGTACACCCCTTCTGCCATTTTTTATACGGACCATTTACGGAGTTTTGCTCCCGCCATGTTTTTTTTTTAAGCTCTGCGCTCTTGAGAAGTGACCATAGACGTGATCATGATTGGCTACCAGCCTGTTGCTGTCGTATTTGTGCAAATGCATTGATTGGCTGATGCTTGCGTTGCCTCGCATGCTTGCGTTTGATTACATGATCTGGCAACTTTAGAACATTCGACACACATAAAAACGTAAAATCCGCCAAGCCCAAAATGGGGGCTGACGTAAATTTTTCCTTTAACTGCTCAAAAGAAGCCTCACACTCTGGTGACCACTTTGCACAAACCCTGGTGACTTACTTCTCCTGTTTTCTTCACACCTGAACATATTGTTTACTAAGTCATGAGTGGCCCAGCCAACTGTGAGAAACCTTTGATGAATTCTCCTGTAGTAACTGCAGAATCCAATAAACGGACTGCCAGCTCTTTTAACACTGGTTGGAACTTTCCAGTCTTAAAGCGGAGACCTTGGACGAGTCAATCCCTACACCCTCTGCTGACACCTGGTGGCCCAAAAACATCACTGAATGTTGTAAAAAATGCCAGCCAATTTTTGTGTTTTACCTTAAAGACCTGGTCTCTCTTGCTAGTCTCTTTAACACTTTGCAGTCTTTGCAGGTTCTGTTCAAATGTCTCAGAAAAAACAAGAATGTCGTCAAGATACACCAGGAGCATTCCCCAGCTGCGTTCTCTAAGATTTCATATCTGTCCATCACGTCTTTTCCTGAGCCAACTACTTCCCCCCGACTTGTGTGACTCATGACAACCGAGGGTAAGGGTTCTGCACTACAGAAGGATCATGCGCCATAACACTTTGGCCCCTTCTAGCCTGTGGATAACCCGGTTACATACAGTATATGTAAGGTCTGTCTCACTTGTATTTATTTTTCTCTGAAATAACATGAATGGTTCTTTAGATGTTTGGGGATAATCAGCACAGCAGTCAGGTAGCTATTTGAAGCTATAATAAATGGCGTATTTTGTTTATTTAGGTTAAGCATTATGAAAACATTTGCATGAACAGTAAAGCATATTAAAAAAATATGCTGCGCGCTATGCACACATTTTCATTATCCCGTTGGGCTAAGCCCCGGATGTTCATGAAACCTCGAAACGCCCCTGTGTTCTGGTTTTGACCTTATTCAGTTGCAATAGGTGTGCAAGTTGATATTTGTTGTTACAGGTACACATACATGACAGTATTGTATATGCCTTTGCATGCATTTACTAACAGGTTCTGCCTGAGGCTGTGCCTGTTAGACCTGACAGGAGAAGCATAATTTCAAATCAAAACCTGGCGTCACAACCTGGCGTATAATATTGTGGGTATTCAGGTCCAGTTTCCTTTTTCCACAGAGTGCGTGTGCATTCTTATTGTGTGTGTGTGTGTGTGTGTGTGTGTGTGTGTGTGTGTGTGTGTGTGTGTGTTGTGTGTGTGTGTGTGGTGTGTGTCTTGTGTGTCTGTGTGACTGTGTGTGACTGTGTGTGTAGGTTGTGTATGTCACGGCGGTGTTTCCCTACGTGATGCTGGTCGTCCTGCTGGTCCGGGGCTTGACTCTACCTGGAGCCTGGCAGGGGGTGGTCTACTACCTGAAGCCAGACTTCACCCGCCTCACACACCTGCAGGTACCCCTGCTTTAACACCCCAGCTATGTTGAACACGTACATTAAAAATAAACTACAACAACTACGCACGTATCCTTGATAACCCAAAAACCACATTCTCAAAGCATCGTTAATTAAGCAATTAATTAATTCATATCTCATCATGTTGATAGCTTGGGAACTGTGGTTTGAGCGGTCTACGTTTACATAACCCCTTTGCTTTGTCATGTGTCATCTGTTAAGGGTTTTTACCTGCAAGCAAACACACCAATTAACATGAGCGAGCATGATTCAGATATCGCTATAACCCTTCAAATACACGCGTAAATGTGTGTATGTAAAAATGTGTTGATGAATGCGGTATTCCAAGGTTTGAATCTACAGACATCGTTGGTGATTTAAGAGTAAGCGACGTGTGGACCAGGTGCATCATGGGGGATAGAGGTATTTATGTGTTCGCCGTTGACATTATGCACCAGGTGTGGATCGAGGCTGGCGCCCAGGTGTTCTACTCCTACGGCGTGGCTGCAGGCACCATCAACACCCTGGGGAGCTACAACAAAAGGAATAACAACTGTTACAAGTAGGATGAATCCAATCCCCCCTTCCCGTTAAGATGTTTCAGTCTTATTGCTCATAGGTCATGCTAATTTTATCATTGAGATATAATTATATGTTCAATGAAGAAAATGATATGATGACGCAAATAATAATAATCATTAGTATAATTATTCCCCGCTCTGAAACAATGTGACATGTCTGGCTTAGAAATGTCAAATTCATTGGTGATGCAAGGATCTAGGCCAAAACACTTCTCCAAATAAATTGGAAATCCAATTCATGTTGGATGCCAGTCCACGATGCAACTGAAGATAGCATGCATATTGCTCCTAGAGTTGGTCTTGGTGTTTTGTGTTCTTTTTGCTAGGGACAGTCTTTGGCTCTGTGCTCTGAACAGCGCCACCAGCTTCGTTGCTGGGTTTGCCGTCTTCTCTATCCTGGGATTCATGGCACATCAACAGGTACTGTCACCATGGACAATGTGGTGGAATCTGGTACACAATCCGTTTGGTTTTCATGCATGGCAGAAATAGCCAGTCCCTGCTAAACACAGTCAATACTAACTGAATGTGTGAAAGAAAATTCCACATAAAACATCAAAACCTTTATCTAGTTGTCTTGGTTTAGCCATCTGTGGTAGTCTTACCGGGTGTGTGTGTGTGTGTGTGTGTGTGTGTGTTGTGTGGTGTGTGTGTGTGTGTGTGTGGTGTGTGTGTGTGTGTGTGTGTGTGTGTGTGTGTGTGCTGTGTTGGTGTGCATTGCCTCTGCAGGCCTGGTTCTAGCGTTCATAGCGTCCTCACAGCTGGTGGCTTTATGGTGCCTGTTCCTCAGTTGTGGGCGCGTCTGCTTCTTCATCATGCTCCATCACTGCTGGGCCTTGACACACTGGTGAGAACGAGAGCTCTTCCAACAACTGCAATGACAGGCACGTCAAATGCGTGTTTACTGTTAAACACACTTTTAAAATAAAATAAAATTTACTGTTAAACACGCTGTTAAAATCACTTTTGCATTGTGCCAATTATCACTCAACTCAACTCATAGCGGTACTTGAGTTCAGTGCATCAGGAGTCGCCCTGCTGACCTCCCTCTCATCTCTCAGTTTGTAGGGCTGGAGACCATTACGTCCAGCGTCAGCGACCTGTTCCCCGGGCAGATGAGGCAGCCGTGGCGCAGGGAAATTTTCCTCGCCGTTTTCTGTCTCGTCTCCTTCCTCCTGCAGATCTTTCTCGTCACAGAGGCATGGACAATTCACAGAACCGTTTCAAAGAGGGTTTTGTGTAGGGCAAAACACATGTGTCCCTCATAACACTAACTATGCATCGGCTCCTTATGCACCAGGGCGTTGGTAGTAGACTAAACTAGTGGAGACGCGTCTATAACCCGTGCCCTGGGGCTGTACACAGAAGGAGCAGACGCATAATTAGTGTTATAAGTGACGTCTGTATTTGTCCTACGATGACAGCTTTGTGAAAAAGAGTCTATTCCTCTACCAATCTATAAACCAATCACTTAGAAAGACCGACCTCTGTTGAACCCTGTGTTAACAATAATAATAGATATTTTGGTTTTTCCTCCAGGGAGGAATCTATGTGTTCCAGCTTCTAGACTACTACGGTTGCAACGGAGCGTGTCAGCTCTGCGTGGCCCTGGCCGAGTGTGTCGCTGTTGGCTGGTCCTTCGGTCTGTTTTAGCTCCCTGGCTGACCTGTAATCAATCATTATTATTTTTATTGTCCTGTGTCCTTGGAAAGGCAGGCAGTAACAGTCATTAACATAATGTATCAGACAGGCCACAATCAACAATACATTTTGCTCAATAAATAGATTTGAAGTCCAAGTGACTAAGAATAAGTATCAGGGTGAAAAACTTGGTGAACGGGTAGAAGAGGCACTATTGATCCACCACCTTTAGCCATGCAAGTATTCCTGCTGTATCTGGTGCTTTAATGGGAGCAAAGCTTCCGTTACGTACTCATGGAACGCTTTTCTTGAAGCCCCAATAGCAAAGTTTACCTCATTTGCCAAGGTTCCCACTTGTTTTCATCCGTCTCTGAGGACACCTGCAAGCGGTTGAACCTCAAACAGAAAAGTCCTCGCCTTACCCTCGTTATTGTATGTGTAGGGTGTCGCATTTGAGTGGGCATCCTTGTGATTTCATTTATACCTAGCTGACCCTTGGCCATTAAACAATTAACAAAACCAAAAATAAATAGACAACTCGTAAGGCAAACTGTCCAATTTTCATCATAATGACCATCATCATCTGAGCGTTCTGTGTCCGACAGGTGCTGACAGAATGTGTGACGCCATCAAAGACATGAGTGGACAGAGGCCTTGCCTTCTCTTCAAATTCTGCTGGCGCTACATCACCCCCCTGCTCTGCCTGGTAAGACCCACCCCTAAATCATTCCTGGTGGCTCCCTGCAGAGACGCAGGCTGTATTCAGTGGGCTGCAGAGGCAATGGCTGCAGGCTTAATCAGGAGGCTACAGATTGGATGGCCTGAACTCCAATAAACTACAAGACAACAAAAGTCAGTGCAGGATCTTCAGGTGCTAATCAGGGTAACATTAGGGCTATGCATCTTCACATTTATCTTGTTGATTTACCAGATAAATGGCAAGTTCCAAGCAATGGCAAGTACCAGGCAAGTTCAGATCAGCAGCATTCCATGCTCTGTTTAGACCCAGAGATAACATGTGGCCAACATAGTTGTGGAGAGAGAATCGCTCCTCCTGGCCAGTCGACTAGAGCACCCCAGGAGGTCCTGACTAGCCCTCTGCTGAAAAGACGTAGAGACCTTTCTAGAACTTTTCGAGCGAACGGCCGCCCGAGCAAACCGGGGTCAGATCCTTGAATCGTTTCTGGGTGGGGGTAGAGGAGCCCAGAGTGTTTGTCGAGATCTGACAGCAGGGTGCACTGCTAATTTTGCTACCCTAAAAACTGCCATCCTCGCCGACTTTGGACATTGCATCCCGGCTAGGGCTACTTTATTCCATTCATGGGAATACCACCCCACTCAGCCTGCCAAGGCCCTAGCCAATCTTGCTCGCCTGACCCAGAGCGGGTTTACAGGGAAGAACTGCCCCTCTGCCCTGGACAGACTGGTAATGGACCGTTCCAGTCGAGCAATGCAATGGCTTTGCAACCAAGTCGAATGCGCCTCAATCAACTGCTACATAGTATGCAAGTATGCACACGTTGTACTGTGGCCTTCGGGAGACGAGTAATACCCATAGCAGTACGCCTAAACAAAAGACTGAGATTAGACGAAGTTCTGTGGTATTAACTCAACACCAGTTAGGCAGGGTCAGTAGCCTGTCTGGCTCTTTCAGGGACTGCATATGATCGATAAACCAGGCTGAACATGGATTTCATTATCAAAATGACATTGCATTATGTTATATAAATTGTTGCATAAATGTACATGCATTAAAAAATTATCGTCGACATTTATTCACAATCATTTAGAATTACAGTCGATAGTGAAAGGCAAGAAAAGGAAATACTACAAAGTATGCTTGTTTCTAGCGTAAATGCTCATGTCTTATTTGCAATGAATCAACATTTCTCCTGACATTTTTTAATGATAAATACTTTTACAATACAATTGCCAAACAATTTTGTGTGGCACGGCCAACGTTTCCCAACCCCTGGAGTAAAGGAGCATAAATTAAATTATATTTTTGGGATTCATAATAAACGTACACGCTCTTATCCCTCAGGCTAGCTTCATTCACTATGCTGTGCAGAACGAACCGCTGACGTCCAGCCGGGGCCACCAGTTCCCCAGCTGGGCCTATGGTCTGGGATGGGTCATGGCCCTTTCCTCTGTCCTCATGATCCCTCTATGGGCGACACTGAACATATGTCGCACAAAGGGTAGCCTGCTGTGAGGTAAGTGACAGTAGCAGCGCCAGAATAATCATGATTGCGGGAGCTAGAGAGGGGGCTTGATTGTTTACAGCAGGGGCTAATACATTTTGATGCAACAAACAATAACAAATAATACTACTATTATATGGTACGAATCAACAAATGAAATCACACGAGAAGCAGCAACGGGCGTCATCACTTATGCGATTGAGAAATACGATTCCATAGTTCAGTTTTGTTACACATAAGTCAGTACGATGTCTTCATATATACACATAATTATTTTATTATCACTCCCATTAAAACTAACTTCAGAAAGCGTATCGACCAATCTTTTCACTGACTTTTTTTCTTCCCTTTAACCGACAGCGCCTGTCCATCCTCTGTCGGCCTGTAGAGGACGCCACAGGCATCACAACGCAGTATTCAGCAGCCCTTCCATTCAAACCGAGATGAAGTCTTAAGTTCACCCCCATTTTAGCAATAAGACCATTGTTATAATAAGACCATGTTCATGATTTAGCAAGTATATAAATGAAACACATTTTCCCATTAAGAAATTATTAATAATATTTTTTAATGAAAATATCTATTCATGGCACAGTTACATCACTGAAATCTCTATTTCAGTGATGTAAGACCAATCTCAATTCTAAGTATTGTTAAAATCTACTAAAGTACAAGTACAAAGTACTCTTTTTAAAACCTACTCAGAGTACTAGTTACAAGTTACTTTTTCACTGGTCATTTAATGCCTCAGAAGTCTTCAACTGCAAGGCGAGATCCAAAGTCTCTAATCAGGGTTAACTTGGAACAGTGATTTTTAGCAATTTTAAATCCTGTCATAGCAATTTTACATCCTGTCCATAAGATAACTCTTGAAAAAGTATCTTGAATATATTTGTTATTATGACTTAATTAGCTTTTTTCAAACCCAACTAAACATACATTAAGGCCTTCTATTTTAATCTATAGCCTACTTTGACTTGAAGGAGTGTCATGATACTATATGCTTGACATCTGTGATATTAACACTCCTCTTATCTCTGAATCAATTTGTTCAATAGCCTGAACTGAAATTAAACTGAAGTTTAATTTTGAAGTCTGACATAACAGGACAGTCAGCCATTATCCATTCAGCCTACTGACACCCTAGTCTGACTGCCCAGATGACTGAAAGCTAGGCTTGTTGCTAGCTGAACTCAGAAATTGTCAGTCCAATGCAGCCTGCATCTTGTCGTTCTCGATATGCTTGCCTGTAATTGTTTACTCTCTAACTTGTGTGGTTTAAATTATGTACCTAAGTACAATACCTCAACCAAAACTTACTTAAGTAAAACTTACTTCAGTTTTTAAAAAACTACTGAAAAACCAAATACCAAAAAAATCTACTCAATACATTTACTTGAGTAAATGTAAGTAGTTACTTTCCACCTCTACTCAGCTGGACGTCTGGTAATGCCATCGCTAAGAGCAAGCAAAGATCAATCAGCAAAGTCACAACTCGGCTCCCTGCCGATGTCAGGACTGCAGAGTTTCCCTCTTACTATATTTATGTTGATATATTTTAGATTGGCCAAAGATGTTATTTATGAGGTCCTATCTGAAAACAGAAACTGTAGGCCTAATTTATTTTTCTGTATATCTATGATTTTTTCACAAACTGCATTTATTATCATTATCACTTCAAAACTAAAACAATTCTCCATGACAATAAGCTATGGTAAGATCTACTCCCAGTCCGATCTATCTGATGAGGTCCTCAATCTGATGGGGCTGCGTCTTTGAAAGCGATCAGCTGACTGATTGATTTCAATCAAACACTCCAGACCGAGTTATATGACTGAGAATCTGTTGTCTTGAATGTCCTATGTGATCTGATGAAGGTCTTTGTAGGCCGAAACGTTATCACCAATTACAACATTATTACTGTTGGAACTCAAGAGTGTGCGTCACCTTCTTTTTCTTACTTAGGACCGCAGAGTCGCTCACCTTCCGCAAAATACTCAAAACTCACCTGTTCAGAGTTCACCTAGACTCTGCATAGCCATCCAGATCCCCCCTCCCACTATTGTATGTTGTACATCATGGTATCTAATGTACACACTTTATTCATAATACTTATTTGTGTAGCATCTGCATTAGCTAGCTATCACTGTATACGGGGAATGGGTTAGCCTAGCGATTGTTAGTACTTGGCACTATGATCTTGACAGACCGACAGCGATATATTGTTTCACTTCTTATGAAAAACGTAATTATTGTAAGTCACTTTGGATAAAAGTGTCTGCTAAAGGCCCTTAATGCACTGTTTTTGCCTCAGTACGATAATACGTGTTTTCAGCAACTAACACTTAATACATGGACTCACAGACTTAATTGATTGATTGACAAGGTAATCATTGATTACCTTGGCAACGTTTAATGACTAAGATGTTGCTGACCCCTGTCGGTTTGGGAATTCTTTTTTTTTTGTTCTTTTGTAAATGCAATGAAAACAATTGGCTACAGCAATTTATTGATATAGAACATATAATTGCAACTTTTTTTTACAGTATAAAGGATGTAATGAAAAAATTAGGTGATTATTGGCCTACACATAGGGCCTACTAAACAGAAATCAGAACGGGCTACATTTGGCTGAATTATAAAAGGTATAAGTATCCTAATTAGAATAGCCGTTTGGGAACAAAAAAGCCAGCTCTTGTTGGTGAGCTGATCCAAATGATCCGGCTTACTTAAATAAGGCCGAAATTCCCATCTGATCGCGCATTGACAGATAGCGTCGTTTGCCTTCCTAATGTCCGGATTTCCCTGTATACGCAGTAAACGTCAGAATGCTTTGAACTGTGGTGGGTCCCTTAGGTGAAGTCTTCACTGAGGCGGACTCAAGGAAAGGGCTCGATAAGTGTAGACTCAAACCCTCACGCCTTTTGGAATTCGACATTGGGACAGCCCTTAATAAATTCGCAAGAATGCGCAATAAAGTCTGGGTGTCCGTGAGCCCGGACATTGGGATTGGGCCAGTACATCAGGAGACGTAAAGAAGGCCATAGGAAGGCAACAACCAAGCAGCAGGACCGCTACCTCCACCTTTGTGCAAGGAGGAACAGGAGGAGCAATGCCAGAGCCCTGCAAAATGACCTCCAGCAGGCCACAAATGTGCATATGTCTGCTCAAACGGTCAGAAACAGACTCCATGAGGGTGGTATGAGGGCCCGACGTCCACAGGTGGGGGTTGTGCTTACAGCCCAACACCGTGCAGGACGTTTGGCATTTGCCAGAGAACACCAAGATTGGCAAATTCGCCACTGGTGCCCTGTGCTCTTCACAGATGAAAGCAGGTTCACACTGAGCACATGTGACAGACGTGACAGAGTCTGGAGACGCCGTGGAGAACGTTCTGCTGCCTGCAACATCCTCCAGCATGACCGGTTTGGCGGTGGGTCAGTAATGGTGTGGGGTGGCATTTCTTTGGGGGGCCGCACAGCCCTCCATGTGCTCACCAGAGGTAGCCTGACTGCCATTAGGTACCGAGATGAGATCCTCAGACCCCTTGTGAGACCATATGCTGGTGCGGTTGGCCCTGGGTTCCTCCTAATGCAAGACAATGCTAGACCTCATGTGGCTGGAGTGTGTGTGCAGTTCCTGCAAGACGAAGGCATTGACGCTATGGACTGGCCCGCCCGTTCCCCAGACCTGAATCCAATTGAGCACATCTGGGACATCATGTCTGATGCTTTAGTCCAGGTCTGGGAGGAGATCCCTCAGGAGACCATCCGCCACCTCATCAGGAGCATGCCCAGGCATTGTAGGGAGGTCATACGGGTACGTGGAGGCCACACACACTACTGAGCCTCATTTTGGCTTGTTTTAAGGACATTACATCAAAGTTGGATCAGCCTGTAGTGTGTTTTTCCACTTTAATTTTGAGTGTGACTCTAAATCCAGACCTCCATGAAAAATATTTCATTCATTCAGATCTTGGATGTGCTATTTTAGTGTTCCCTTTATTGTTTTGAGTAGTGTGTGTATATATATATATAGTTACAAGCAAACTGAAAAATATAGTTGAATTTCTTCTTATTCATAAAGTAATGGCAATATCACCCTTGCTCGCATGTTAAATAGATTTTCCTGTAATGCAAACAGACGACGGAGAACGCAACACGGGCGTCCTCTCGACCAGACTCAGGTCGACTCATTTCAACTGCGCAGCCGCTGCGCTATTTCGCGCAGCAACGACGGTCGTGAAGTCGACGGAGGGAACCTTCCGGACAGGTGGTCCCTATGTGGGCGTGGTCAGTCCGCTGATGTAAACAGAAAATACCCTACGTCTGATCCCCACGGATAAGTGACTGACGGAATTGGTGACATTGCGCCTGCAATTCAATGCATCAGACACGTTTTTAATATGTTTTAAAGCGCAGCAGTCCGAAACTATGGACTTCTATATTAACCTAAAGGTGAATTTCAGGGGGAATGCGAAGAATTTTCTGCTGTCGGGCTCCGACACGAAGAGCTGGGACACCATGGAGGCCATGGTGAGCTGGGAGGGGGTCAGACACATCCGTTGGCGTGATAACCTTTTGCATTTTTATGCAGTACTGATCATTCCTTACTATAGAGGTTGTTCCCACCAAGCCGTCTGTCGGGAGCAGACTGGTATCAGTCTGGTGTTTTTAGCGAGCCGGATCGATGGGTTTAGTAGTGAGTGGTGATGCTTCGCTATGCTGTCTCATCGACAGGATCTGATGATGGATATTAGTTGTACAGTGTGTGTATGTGTGCATATGTATGAATGTGTGTGTTGGTGTGTGTGTGTGTGTCGCTGTGTTTCTGTGTGCGTGTGTCTGAACTGTACATGGGATCGTATGGCTTGATCACACTCGCCTGTATTGAATGGCAGGCCTTTTATTTTACAACATCTCAATCACTCTTTGAAAAGCCGTAGCCACGATATGGCTTGACATTGACATTTTTAAATAAACTAACATCAAATTCACTAATGGCTGTTCTTCCCCTATCTAGGTAACGGTTTGATTACAACAGTTGATAGGGGCCCATAAGCAAGTGTAAAGGAGAAGATAGGACCACAATGAGAGACCGAGGATGAGGGTTGGACTTGGGAGTGATGGGGAATACTCTACGCATTAGCTGAAGAACCACAATTGTGTTGTTCATCAGCACAAAGCTTATGGCTTTGGTAATGAACTGTGTCACAGAACAGGCTGACGTACTCCAGAGAGTATGTGGGGGTCTATTGGGGCCCTAACTTTTAGCCCCTTTCATAACCACCGGGAACACTTGGTTTTGTGTGCCATTGCAACTCAGAGCATACTTTACGAGTGACGAATCACACAAGAGATTACACTAACTAATACACGAAGACACTAATGTTCTGTTATTATAATCAAATCAAACCAAAACTAATGACTTGATGAAATAGATTCTTGAAAATGTCTAGCCTACATGATAGTAAAGTAGACTAGCACATCATTAGAAAACTATATTTGTGAGTGGGAACCGGAAATCATAACATTTGAGGAAATGATTATCAAAATACAATGTTGCATGCCTATATGCAATCCTATATGAATAACAGGTTTTATTTTTAGGATCTCATAAGGCTCACCTATCAGCCAATCAGATGCTGAGGGCTGTCTGCATGTGTACCCTGTGTGTGAGAGACATGTTTTGTTTTGGTCCCCAGGTGAAGCGCTCCTTCGGCCTGTGTCACCTCCAGGTCACCTACTTTGACGAGGAGAATGAGGAGGTGCAGAAACGTCACATATTTGTTGCTTGGTTTGTTGTTTTATAATGTGTTTTATAATGTAATCATTCCCGAGTTTCAATATGACAATCGTCATAAACGACCAGGGGGAAAAGCCACAAGTTAAACATGTGTACTTCCACCTCAGCAATATATAAGAATTTGTATTTTTGTGCCTGAGTACCCCTTAGGTTTCACTTAACATTTAAGGCAGTGTCGTAGACCTGTCATGCATTGCTGAGGAGCGTTGCATGAATCCGTAAAGCCCTGCATCTCTGTCACGGAGTGCGTTGCTTCGAAATGGGCTGACTTGGCTTGTGGGAATAAAATCCTCTCAAGACCTTTACATATTTAGCTGTATTTTCTGCTGTTGAGTTCGACAGCAGAAAATAGGGCTAAATATGTAAACGTGTTAGAGTTGACCCCTTACACATCAAGCCAAGACCAACCGAGGCCGAGTGAGCCAGCTCATATTACTCACTAGTTCACCAGCAGGTAGGCCATCTCAGCATCTGTCCTGCAGCCTCTGATTTCCCGAAGCTCTCGCCAACGACTAAAAAGCCATTCTGAGATTCGCTCTCAGCCGGCAGCATGCTTGGTCACTCTCTTTTCCTCTACTCATGCTCCTGTGTCAATTTCCTCTTCGCCTCGTCCATGATGGCCGTATTATCCATGAGTTCCATGATATTATCCGTTACGGCTTCTTTCCTCAGTGTGCGGGTGAGATTGGGATGGCCTGACTCCAATGAACAGGCCCATCGATTCCTTCTCCCTTGTCTAAATGTTTTCTTTACGTCTGAATGTATAGCCCGGTCAGAAAAAGAATCAGCTTGAGAGAAGTTTGCCTAGAAGGAGGTCTATGGACTGCTCTGAACCGAGTCTGAGGACACCCCCCAAGTCCCCCTTCAGAGAAGTTAAAGAAGTCCTGAACTGTGTGGGGGGGAGGTCACCCAACAATCATCATGAACCCTTGACAAATGTGAAGTTATGCACCTTATGGTGATAGGTCCCGTCCACTACGATGGCCCCTTATGAACGATTGGCACGAAAAATGAATCCCCTTTTGTGCTGCGCATAAAAAACATACCCACCAAATGCATACCCACCAACATACCCAGTCTCAGACGGGCATACCCAGAAACGGGAAAACACACCCTCCTTGACCGAGGTCAATAACCCCCAGAAACAAACGATAGTGAAACAAAAAAAACGGTCTTGAGAGCGTTGATGTGTTCTGTAATACCTGAAGCCCTAGAACTGTTCCTTGCTGTTGGCTATGTCCAGATTCTGATCAATCTTAGTTTATGAATCCACTAATAATAAAATATAGAGGTTGGCTTGACACTGAATGCATTGAATCAAGGATACCTAGTTGTAATTAACATCTCCTCTATGTTCTTTTCTGTCTTCAGGTGTCCATTAACAGTCAGGGTGAGTTAAAGCTCTGAGAAACATCTTACAAACTATATTCTGATTCAATTGCAAGAAAGAGTAGTTAAACATCAGTCTTTATAATCGTTCTTGGTTCTTTTCCAGCCGAGTATGAAGAGGCTTTGAAGGTAAGCATCGGAGTCATCCGGTTATTCATTTTTTTGATTCAAAGATGCATCTCGATTATTCATCGCAATTATTCAAAGGTGTATATAATTATCAACAAAATGTGAATGACTAATAGTTTTTGACGCTATATCAAAGATGTCTGTGCAATGTGTTGCAGCGATGTTTAATGAAGTTAGCAGCTAGCCAGCTAGCACCAGCCTGTAGTGCTTGTAATATAACTTTATACCTCAAGAGGTCACCGTCACTGCCTCGGCCAGCCTGCCCTCAGCCCAACGTGAGAGGGTGAGAGGGTGAGAGGGTGAGAGGGTGAGAGGGTGAGAGGGTGAGAGGGTGAGAGGATGAGTAGAGCTGTTCAGAGGAGAAATATTCTAACCCTCTTGTCAACCTCTTGCACCAAAGAATATAATGGATAGAAATAGAAGCAGAAGTTTACATTGGTGTTGCTTTCCACCGCTGTAGACGGCTCTAAGTGGTTAAAGGTATTTGATGCTGAACTCGTAATGTTATTTTTATACTGGTAAGTTGAACGGCTATGTTACGATAGCTTATAAAGGTAGATGGTATAACGTTTCTGACAGTGTTAATACGTGGGCTGAGCTAGCGGTTTGTTTTTATGAGGGTCAGCCCATTTGGAATAGGATAGGGCTAGACACCACGACTCTCTGGTAATATGCTGCCCCTTATTTGTTCGGAGTGGGGTGGACTGATTCGGCCAAATCTTGCACGTTGAACGTTTAACAAGGAACATTTCCTGGGAAAATTGGATGTTTAAAGAATGCACACCCATTTATCATAACGTCCTTCACCGACAAAATCTCCTGACATTAGGAAACAGGTGGATAATGTTTAAAAAAATATATTGCAGAGTTGGTAGAATTGCTAGTCAGAGCAGGTGATCAGTACTGGCATGTGAGTGCATTGATCACTACATATCAAGTCAACGCTGGTGACTTGATGTGTTTATTCCCATAATGTGCAAAAATACATTGTGCCAAACAACATATATACAATGACGATTTTACTGGTAGCTAGCTAGCTAGTGGGCACTGAAACATTATGGGCAGCCATTCATTTACTAGCTAGCTAAAACTGAATTAATGCCTTGATAAATGACCTCTTGATGAAATGACTTTAATCATTTTTGACTAAGTTGTCACCCATCCCATTTGAATAACACAATGAATCCCATCATTAGCAACATAACCTAGCTACCTCCTTGGGCTGAATGATTTGGGGAAATAATCAAATTGAGATTATTTTCGACCAATATTGCAAATTAGTATGCGATTTTTCTGTATAAGTTCCATATGTCCTGAATTATTCACTAAACAAGCATCCATCCTTCTATCTATAGTATGACCAGCACAACAGTGGGAGCAGTCAACATATTAACAGTTCTTTCATTTTGGACAGGCCTATGTGTTGAGATGAATCGACGCATGGATTGATGTTATAACATCTTTATTTAACTATTGAATCATAAAAGAAAGAATGAATACGAATCTTACGGATCTCCAGTCAATGAGAGTTACAAATCCCCCCAAAAAAAATCCAATTTTTGGCAGCCTTTGTGATTTGCGGCGTCGGTTTGACTTCGATGTAGTCGTTCAGCGCCCCCCCCTCTTCCCCACAGAGCGCCGCCAGACAGGGGAACCGTCTGCACATGAACGTGTACGAGACGCGCGGCCAGCCCACCCGGGTGCCCGCCGCCCCGGCCGCCACCCTGCCCGCGCCGGCCCTGGCGCCCAGGTCCAGCGGGGCCGAGCCCAAGAGGGGGTTCCGGCCCCCCCAGATCACACACTGCCCCGCCCTCACGCAGGTGGTCAGCCGCAAGGTCCAGGCGGCGGTCCCGGAGCAGGGCATGGTGAGCCCGGACCCCCGTTCACGTTAGGATGGCGGAGGCTGAATTGCATAAAGTGTGAACTTCCTTTTTTGGGGGGTTTGGTTCTGAGCTGAAATAGGGGGGTTGTGATGTGATCCTTCAGGTGATCCTGAAGGAGCTGAAGGGGAGCAGAGAAGAAGATAAGACCCCCCCGGCCTGGTTCACCTCCTACATGGAGAAGGTGAGGATCCCTGCCTCCACACGCCACGGCCAACACCTCAATGTCTATGGACTGAACGTGAACCCCTCTCTCTCTGTCTCCCTCTCTCTCTCTGTCTCTCTGTCTCTCTCTCTGTCTCTGTCTCTGTCTCTGTCTCTGGTCTCTGTCTCTGTCTCTGTCTCTCTCTCTCTGTCTCTGTCTCTGTCTCTCTCTCTCTCTCTCTCTGTCTCTGTCTCTGTCTCTCTCTGTCTCTCTCTGTCTCTCTCTCCGTCTCCCTCTCTCTCACTCCCTCTCTCGCTCTCCCTCCCTCTCTCTCCCCCTCTCGCTCTCTCTCACTCCCTCTCTCTCTCGCTCTCTTCCTCATTCTCTCTCGCTCTCTCTCTCTCTCTCTCCCTCTCTCCCCCTCCCTCCCTCCCTCTCTCTCTCTCTCTCTCTCTCTCTCTCTCTCTCTCTCTCTCTCTCTCTCTCTCTCTCTCTCTCTCTCTCTCTCTCTCTCTCTCTCTCTCTCTCTCTCTCTCTCTCTCTCTCTCTCTCTCTCTCTCTCTCTCTCTCTCTCTCTCTCTCTCTCTCTCTCTCTCTCTCTCTCGAATGCTCTCGCTCCTGCTTTCTCTGTCTCCCTCCCTCTCCTCCACCCTCCCCGTCTCTCTATCTCTCCCCCTCCCTCTCTCCCTCCCCCCCTCCCTCCAGTTTAAGGACCAGGTGGTTCGCGAGGCGGTGGAGAAGATCTGCCGCGAGTTCTCCGGCCAGTGCTGCATCCACAAGCCCATGGGGGGGGGCTCGACCGGGGGCGGGCCCGGAGCAGCAGGAGGTGGGGGTGGGTCCGGGGCCGGAGGCGGGCCCCCAGGCGGCCCCGGGGCCAGGGGAGGGGGCGGCGGCGGCGGCGGCGGAGGGGGCGGGGCCAACGTGATCGCGGTGGCCGACGTCCATCACCAGGTCCCCGAGGTGCCCACCTCAGTGCTCCCCGGCGTGCCCACCTCCTCCTCCGCCTCCTCCGCCTCCTCTGCCTCCTCCTCCTCCTCCGCACCACACTGCTCCTCCTGCAGGGGGCAGACCGCGGGCGGGGGCTACCAGTGCAGGTCAGTTCTCTACCCTTTGTTTTACGAGTGAGCCCGGCCAAGAAAGGCAGCAGCTAGCTAAAGGACAAAGCAGGTCAAAAGGTCAAAAGGTCAAAGCAGGGGGAAACACCACATCAAAACATAAACACAATTTACAACACAGGAAACGTATGCCGGTGTGGGTGTCAGATTGACTCGGGTTTCTATGCGCATGCGCGACACCCAGGCGCCTACAGATGACGTATCGACGCATACACCGGTAAGTAGGTTAACGATGAAATTAAACATACGTTGTATAACATGACCGTTTTGATAAGATTAAACTGAAATACTCATTTAATGTTTAAAGTATTATTAAATAAATATTTAATTAACAGGTTTAAAATCGGGGTTAAACCTTGCTAAACTATAAATTTGTATAAAATAAAATGTAATTTAACCTTACATAATGAGAGATAACTACTATAAACCTAACGTAACAACTCATTTTAAACCTTGCAGAACGAGAAATAAATCGATCTATCTATGGAGCCCACTGGCTAAGCTATAAGCTATCGCGATATTTGCGTTGCCGTAGCGCGGTATCTATGGTGACGACGTCACGTTTCTATACGTCATCTGTAGGCGCCCGAGTGATGCGCATGCGCATAGGAACCCGAGTCAATCTGGCAGCCCGAGTCAATCTGACACCCACACCGGCTATAAAAGACAACCTAGGCACATTCACATTGGTAATGTAAAGCGTCTGCAACACATAATTTATAATCAGAAATATATACATTTGCAGTTTTTTTCTGCAGTGTGTTCCAAGTTGAGGGGGGTCATTAGATGACCGAGTTCAGAGCGAACTGAACTTGGTATTTTTAATGAGCCTACTCGAACAGTAGACTCATTAAAAATATAATATTATCAATGCTAATGATTATGGTGATGGTTTGCGTTTGTATGGCGCACTTTAAGACATCCAGAGTGCTTTACACAGTGAGGGGGTGTGGCCTCGCATTCAACCAATCTTGAGTGTGTCTGCTTAGTGTTTGTGTAGTTTCTGCCGAGTCTGCGGTCTGCTGTGATGCTGAAATGCAAAAGTTATAATTATTATTGGATACACTAGTGGTCGGTGAGAATAGAAAAATAAATGCAATAGAATTTTCAAATTAATGGCAATTGATTTGAGGTTTGAATATTGTTGATAGACTACAGAAAAGATGACTGAAATCAAGGAAATATTGAGGTTTAGTTTCTTTTGATTGGCGGCTACTGAGTAAGGTGTGTTGCTTGAGTTTTGACGAGTGGTCCGATCTATGGGAACTAGGGCCAGGTCAGATCAGTGATGTGCTCTAGAAAGGGAGAATTCCCCGATTCACCCAAGGCAAAAAAGGGTTACCATGCCGTGGATTTACATACGTTTTACAGAAAAAAATAATGCCAGCCTTTGGAAAGCTGGAACTCTGCTCCCGATTCACCCAAGGCAAAAAAGGGTTACCATGCCGTGGATTTACATACGTTTTACAGAAAAAAATAATGCCAGCCTTTGGAAAGCTGAACTCTGCTCCTTTAAAGCCAGAAACACTGACACAGTCCACAGACACAGTCCACAGACACAGTCCACAGACACAGTCCACAGACACAGTCCACAGACACAGTCCACAGACACAGTCCACAGACACAGTCCACAGACACAGTCCACAGATACAGTCCATAGATACAGTCCGTGTAAAGAGGATGGCTGAGGCAGAACTGGCAGAATAAGCATTTTCATTCCTTGGAAATTGAAGCCTCAGGACAGCCTGACTCATCTCCATGTATTCATTGTTCTTTATTCTCTCTCTCTCTCTCTCTCTCTCTCTCTCTCTCTCTCTCTCTCTCTCTCTCTCTCTCTCTCTCTCTCTCTCTCTCTCTCTCTCTCTCTTCTTCTCTCTCTCTCTCTCTCTCTCTCTCTCTCTCTCTCTCTCTCTCTCTCTCTCTCTCTCTCTCTCTCTCTCTCTCATCTCTCTCTCTCTCTCTCTCTCTCTCTCTCTCTCTCCCCCCCTCTATCTCTCACTCCCTCTATCTCTCACTCTCTCTCTCTCTCTCTCTCTCTCTCTCTCTCTCTTACCCTCCCTCGCTCTCTCTCTCGCTCTCTCTCGCCCTCTCTCCCTCGCTCTCTCCCTCTCTTCTCCCTCTCTCTCTCCCTCTCTCTCTCCCTCTCTTCTCCCTCTCTCTCTCCCTCTCTTCTCCCTCTCCCCCTCCCTCTCGCTCTCTCTCTCCCTCCCCCTCTCCCTCCCTCCCTCCCTCTCTCTCTCCTCCCAGTGTGTGCACCTCCTGTACACTGTGCGAGCCCTGCAGTTTCTCCCACGATCCCAGCCACAACCTGGTGAGGGCCCGGACGCCCCTCTCCATCCCCGAGCACGGCTCCCCTGCCCCGGACCACAGCAGGTAGGTGGACCAGCAGCCGACCGCCACGTGGAGCGGCCGCTGCTGCTGCTTGTGCTGCCAAGAGTTTGACAGTTAAAGAGAGAGAGAGGAGACGAGAGGAAGATGTAAGAGGCTAGACCAACGATATCCCTCCTCACCCCTCTCTCCTCCCCTCCCTCTCTTCTCCCGTCCATCCCTTCCTTCTCCTTGACTCAAACACCCGTGCTGTGTCTCAAATCGCGCACTTCTCTAAGTGCACTGCTTTACAGTACACAGCAATTCAGTGCACTTAGTTGCACAGTGCGCAAAATTTCGACAAGCTAGTACCGTCTCAAATCAAACACTGCCGCTGCGCACTTACCGGAAAGCACTCGACAGCTTCTTCTTCTACTACTTTTTAACGCCGATTGCAACCAACCAACCGCCGCCATTTGAAAAGTAGTGACGTATCTTCTGTTTAGCGACGTAGCTCTAGACGTAGCGTCATCTACGTCACCAAAGATGGCGGCCGTTAAGTGTGGAAAGTGTCCATCGATCCACACTCAATTTTCTGGCCGTTTTGAGTGCGCCAATGTAGTGCACATAGCGCACACTGCTCAGTGTGAACGCACTTACGTACTCAAAATATCAAGTATAAGTGCAGAAGTGCGCGATTTGGGACACACCACAGCTCTTCCTACTTGCTCGCAGCCGCGTCTTTGAGATGCTTCCTCCTCGCCACACTTCCTCCCGTGCGTTATTCGGCGGTTAAACACGGGGATGCAGACCGGGCAGCAGCAGCACGCTTTCCTTGTGGCCACGCAGTTCCACTGCGTGGCCACAAGGGGACAACGTGCTGCTGCTGCCCGGTGGGCATCACCGTCGACTTATCCAAAGCGACTTACAAAAAGTACATTTGCCGGAAGAGAGAGAAATGGTATTTTTAAGTGCCACACGACGTACAACATCCCATAAGTGGGTCAGAGGTTGTTGGTTTTCTTGTAATGTAAGAAACGTGATTCCATGTCGTCCGCGATGCGTCTGCGCACGTCAGGTTCTACCGGCGGGGCGACCGAAGCTTCCGGAAGGCGGAGAAGCAGCGCCTGAAGGCGGAGAAGCGGCAGCTCAAGGCGGAGGTGAAGGAGATCCGCAAGCAGCTGCGCATGGAGAGACGGGGCCAGCCGTGGAGCTCGTCCCACCACGACGGAAGCTCCTCGCCCGTCCTGCTGCAGCCCCGCGCCACCCAGCACCACAACAGCCCCGAGTAGGTGGAGGGAGGGGGGGAGGAAGGGAGGAGGGAGGGAGGAGGGAGGAGGGAGGGAGGGTGGGGAGGGGAGGAGAAATGGTGGAGGGAGGGAGGAGGGAGGGAGGAGGGAGGGAGGGAGGGAGGGGAGGGATGGAGGGAGGGATGGAGAGAGGGAGGAGAGAGGGAGGGAGGGAAGGAGGGATGAGGGAGGGAGGGAGGGATGGAGGAGGGAGGGAGGAGGGAGGGAGGGAGGGAGGGAGGGAGAGGGAGAGAAATAGGGAGGGAGGGAGGGAGGGGAGGAGGGAGGAGGGAGGGAGGAGGGAGGGAGGGAGGGAATCTGAAAAAAAGATAGACAAGAAAGAAGATGAGAGTGGTATGAAGTGAAATGCAAGGAAGGCGGGAATGGGTTAAGAAAAGATATGTGAAGTAAAAAGAATAGTTAAGTTAAGTGAAAAGACCTTTATTAAAGACTGGATGGGCTGCGTGGGATTAGAGCGCATCGTCCTTCTTCCACTGTTCATCTTAAACACTATTTTTCTCAAACGGTTGGCAAAAAACGCGACCAAAATGAGACCGTGTTTCCGTTGAGGCCCTGGTGTGACGCTCCTCTGACGGTCTCCACACCCCCCCCTCCCCCTCCGCAGACGTCCAAAGCGCCCGTGTCCGCTGGCGGCGCCCGCCATGACGGCGGTGTTCCTGGACGAGAACCTTCCCGACGGGACGCGACTCCGCCCCGCCACCAAGTTCATCAAGTACTGGAAGATGAGGAACACGGGGACGGCCAGCTGGAACGCCGACACCAAGGTACCCCCGGTACCCCCGTCCGTCCACCCGTCCGTCCGTCCTTCCGTCCGTCCGTCCGTCTGGTTTGGAGTGGCTGGTGGCGGCGTCTGTTTCTGTGTTAAAGATCAGATGTGTTCATTTATGTTTCGGCCCAGAGTCGCTGATACATCCTTTTAATTGAGATCCTATTCAAGACCTTTTTTCCGCAGCCAGTAACCAATGAGACAAATGATTACGTAAAAAAATGAAAAAACAGCGACAGGTTTTTTGAACCTCCTTGCAGCCCCCAAGATTTTAAAACTCGACCCAAACCCCAGCAGATGGATGGTTGTGTGACCCATCAAGTGATTTATTTGTGAGCCGTGTCTGCAATCTGATATCGGCTTTCCCGTTTCCATGGTAACCCCCATTTATGGATCCTGCGGTGACCGGACAAAAGCTGCATCGAGGATAAACTTCTTAAGGAGTTAGCCTCCAGTTTAAGGGTTGGAGGGGGGGTGTTGAAGTGTAGTATAATATGGTCTGTGAGTGAAACCCTCTCAGACTGTTGCTTTAATTAAGGGCTCAACCAATGCGGTTCACTAGACTTTGTGTCTTCTGCCGACCCTAAGTGCTAATTCAATAGCACCTATAATAGAAGGAGAATGGACGATCACATGATTAACACTAGTATACGTTTTATAATAAAAAATCGACCTGAGAAAGCAGAAGTTGTGATTTTTCGTCAGAGGTATCAGAGTTCGATCGTGCCTCATGCTATCATGCGACCTGGTTCCTGTCGTCGTACCGTACCTGATGACGTCCTGTCCTCTCGCCCACTGTTGTGTCCCGCAGCTCAAGTTCATGTGGGGGAACCTCGCCGTGGGTTCCGGCGATCGCTGGAGGGAAGTGTCCGTTCCTTTCCTCCAACCCGGTCAGGTGAGAGAAGACTCCGGCCCCCAGATATGACGTCATAAGACGAGATGCATTGCTGAATGGCCCCGGGCCCTTATGTAACCCGGCCCCTGTGTGTGCGTGGCCCCGGGCCCCTGTGTGTGTGTGTGCAGGTGGGCGTGGTGAGTGTGGCCCTGTGCGCCCCCGGTGTGGAGGGCTCTTACACCTCCCACTGGCGGCTGGCCCACGCCGGGGAGCAGTTTGGGCCCCGGGTGTGGTGCAGCATCGTGGTGGACCCCCAAGCCCCCGCCGCCATGATGGCTGACGGGATCCTGGTGTCGCCCTGCGTCACCCCACAGGTAACGGCCCCCGGTTACCGTGGCGATGGATGGATGGACGGAACCAATGAACTTGCATGGCTGACTCCGCCGTCTGCTTAATGGCCTAAACCATTGGTTCTCAAAGGGCGGCCCGCGGGCCAATGGCGGCCCGCGGAAACATTCCTGGCGGCCCGCGATGACATGCAGAAAAAAAAGTCGACTCTCTCTAGCTTTCAATTAAATCCTTTTCACATTTGTTAGTTTTAATCCGACTGTACATTACTTTGAAAGGATGAACCTCAGTTTCGTGATTTACGGTCCACGGTGCAATGTTTTTTTTCACCACTGGGATGCTGACGGCGTTTCCCACCAGTTTTTTTTTTTTTCTTTGGCGGCCCTCAGTCAAATTTTGGGTTCCTAAATTGGCCCTCAGCTGTCCAAACTTTGAGAACCCCTGGCCTAAAATCTATATTTTAAAAAGGCCTTCCGTCCACAGGGTAAGAACCCCGTGTCCAAGGACGGGAACCCCTGCCTAGCGACCCGGGACCAGGCCCTGCTCTCGGTGGACCAGGAGGAGTACTACATCCCATCTGTGGACCTGCTCACTGCACAGGTAGGGGCACCCCTTTGGGCTTTCAGGGGAAAAGTTTCAGTAGCGCTGCCAACGCCACTAACAGTCGGTTAACTCTTTTCATGTATGTATTTGGGTTTGGTACCCAGCCATCTCCTGATGAAGAATACATAGACGCAGGGCTGCTCGATTATGGGGAAAATCATAAACCCTGATTATTTTGGTCAATATTGAAATCACGATTATTCAAACGATTTTTTTGAGTTTGAAAACATATTGTATTTATTCAGCATGTCTCCCCGAAAAAAAATGTTGTAATTGAGAACTTTGACATTCCTCCTTAAGATAATACACAAAATGCTCAAAAAGAAAGTGTTGAAATCTAAAATGATATACAGATATGTATTCAGCTGTTCTGCCCTTTCTATAAAATTCTAAAAAAATAATCGAAAAACTCGATTATGTTAATTCTGTGATCCCCCAGCCCCACATAGACATAGAGCTTAAATATTGTACTATATACTGGCTTGTAGTGTCCTGTGCGTCTGGGTTGCGATGGTTGGCCAATCGGAATGGGTTAGAACCCGGAGGGGAGGGGTTTATAACGTAGCGCTCCAATCAAAGTTCTCCATCCGTCTTTCTCCTCTTTCAGGACCTTTTGTCCTTTGAGCTGCTGGACATCAACATAGTGCAGGAGCTGGAGAGCGTCCCCAACACCTCGCCGGCAGGTAAGGCCCAACAGCCTCACCCCCCTCCCCCCCTCCCACACACCCCCGTCCCCCCCTCCCCCTCCAACATGAGCCTCACCCATCACCAGCACACGCTTCAATCCTCTCCGCCGCCTGCCACGGCGGACATCAATAAACGTGCTTTCTCTCTCTCTCTCTCTCTCTCTCTTTCATTCCCACTTCATCCATCGACCTTGGCACCCATCCATCCGTCCACCCCCCCGTCCCGTCCCGTCCTCCCCCGTCCGCTCCCCCCCCCCGTCCTCCTCCCCCCCCCGTCCTCCCACCCTCCTGTCCAGTGGCCCCAACAGACATGTCCCCCCCTCCACAGGACGGGAGCTCCTCCTCCTCCTTGGGGTTGATCCAGGAGGAGTCTGAGAGCGCCCCTGGCTCCACGGGTAATTGAGGCTCTTTGCTCGCCCCCCGCCCCCCCCCCCCCCCCCCCCCCGGAGAGGGCCCCACCTGGGGGGGGGGGTCGGGCCCCGCCTGGGGGGGGGGGGGGGGGTCGGGCCCCGGGGATGGAACCGGCCGCCTCGTTAGAGTAGCTTGCGTGCGTACGCCACTTCACGCCTGCATTTCAGAACACACCGGTCGTTGTCACACATCCATGACCGCGCCCTCACCCCCCCCCCCCCCCCATGGAGCCCGGCGACCGGCCCCGCCCACACCCCTTCATAAAAGATGGCCGCCACCGTCACGTTTTTATACCAGTCGGCTCTTTCTACCTGCAGGAACAATGTTGAAGGACACGGGGGTGTCGGCTCATCACGCGAGTTGTGCACCCCCCTACACTAGGACGGAAAGCGGGGTCTTTGCTCGGGGGGCCCCCCTGCTCATCCAATCACTCTTTTCCCAAGATGCACCCAAGGGGGAGGGGCCAGGAGCTGAGGGGAGTGGTGGGGGCGTGCCTGCCCAGGAGGAAGGGGGAGGCGACCTCAGCGGGACCCAGTTTGTGTGTGAGACCGTGATTCGCTCTCTGACTTTGGAGGAGGCCCCTGACCACGCCCCCCTCCGAGGGGCCCGCCCCGGCCACAGCAAAGGTACCGGGACGCACGGGGTCGGGACCTCATTAGGGGAGGGGGTTTGACCGCTTTACTGAGACTTACATCAGGAAATGGATTCATAATTCTATCAAAAAAACATTATATTAAACATGTTTTGATTAAAGTTATTTTAGAATTTTATTGTAAGACATACATTGTTTATATATACATTTATATAATTTTATTGTTATACGTACAATATTTATACATACATTATATAATTTTATTGTTATACATACATTATTTATATATACATTTATATAATTTTATTGTTATACATACATTGTTTATATATACATTTATATAATTTTATTGTTATACATACATTATTTATATATACATTTATATAATTTTATCGTTATGCATGCATTGTTTATATCTATACATTTATATAATTTTATTGTTATACATACATTGTTATACATTTATATAATTTTATTGTTATACATACATTGTTTATATCTATACATTTATGTAATTTTATTGTTATACATACATTGTTATATATACATTGCTGTTTACCTCTCCTTCTTTTGAGAGTTCTGTGTTCAATAAAATAAAGATAAATTAAAAAAGAACGAGTTAAAAAATAGCTAGGGTAAATATCCAGAAAGTCTTGGTTTGGCTTTATAAATAACTTGTAACTCATAACTCATTCCTTGATAAGCGTGTATGCCTTTGAGCAGTCCTCCTAAACCCCCCTCCTGCCCTCCTCACAGTGGTACGGCCCGCGGCCCAGGGCGGCTCGGTGTCTCTGTGTGTGAAGAGCCCCCACAGCGACCGGAGCCCGGACGCCTGTCCCTCGGGCCTGAAGGCGTCCCTCCCCACCCCCCTGAAGGCCTGCCTCCCGGGGCCCCTGTCCGCGGGGCCCCCCGCCGGCCCCGGCTCGGCCCCGGGCCCCTCCAGGGCCACGCTGATGGGGGAGCGCAGGCTCACAGGTAACGGCCGCAGTGTGGAACCCGCGCACCGGGGAGAAGGGCTTCGGTCCGCCCTGGGGAGGGAGCCCGGACTGGGTCTGGACCACCGTATGTGGACTGGGTCTGGACTGGTTCTGGACTGTAATGTTGATGTTAGGTACCGGCCTTGCTCAGCCAGACAGTATGTACCTCTCTCATAAGGTCTGGTGCGCCTGCAGTCAGCAGTGTTTGTTGAGGGCTATGCCCACGTCATTAAAAGGTTTCTCTGCAGCCAATTGGATTAGCTACAGCCAAACCAACCGGGTCAGCCAATCAGATCCCACCATCCCTTTGGCGTACATTGAAGCTCGGTCTTTCCAAACTCAAACACAATTAGCCATTAGAACATTAGAGTTTAAAATACCAGATAGTACTGCAATATATTCAACATAAAAATGATGGACAATAGAAATTCCGTGAATTACCTTTATTATGTTATTAAGCACCAGCAAAGGGAGGTCTTTACCTTCAGACTGCTTAAATGGGCAGAGTCTCCCTCCTGGCTACGTAGCAACGCGGGGACCAATTACCGTACGTTAATTACGTGTGTTAATTATACACTCATACCTCGCATTACCAGCTAAAGGAAAGGCGTTTGTGGATTCGAGGTGCACAGACAATGAGAGGGGGGGTGGGGACTCAATACCACTCCCATATCACCCAGAGTCCTCCAAGACTGAGATTCACTGTTTTTTTTTTTAGATGTATATTTACATTTACATTTACATTTAGGGCATTTAGCAGACGCTTTTATCCAAAGCGACTTACATCAGTTAATACACACATTGACACACCGACGGCAGAGTCAACCATGCAGGGCGACAGCCAGCTGGTCAGGAGCAGTTAGGGTTAAGTGTCTTGGCTCATGGACACATCGACACTCAGCTAGGAGGAGCCGGGGATCGAACTAGCAACCTTTCTCTCTGCCTCCTGAGCTAAGCCGACCTCCTAAACATACTTTTTACTTTATTCTATATAATTTATAGGCTGGTAGGGGATACCCTCCTGCAATGTTTGATGGTTGATTCTTTAAGAACCAGGGGTTGCCAGATTGTTTAAGAACTACGGGTTGCCAGGTTAGGCACTCACCTGCTCAAATAGAAGAAAATCAGCTCAGCGATCAAGACGTTGACGCAGCGGTCTCACACGTGCCCGCCACGCACAAGAGCAGCCTTCGTGGTTTTGGTCGGGACCGTGCCGTGGTTTGCCGCGGTAACGCCTCGCGTTCTCCCCCTTCCGCAGAGCAAGGGCTGGGCGTGAGGGGCATGTGTGCGGACCCCCGGCGGAAGGGCAGGGGGCCTGGAGGAGGAGAAGGAGAGCCCCGACGGAGAGGACAAGATGGAGGAGTGGATGAGGAGTCGCTCCTCCTCGGCCTCCTCCGAGGACTACATCATCATCCTCCCCGACTGCTTTGACACCAGCCGGCCACTAGGGGACTCCATGTACAGGTACAGAGCCCCGCTCTCGAACCCGGTCCCGTGGTCCCCCCCTTATGTTCCTACGTCTCCGCGTCTCACCCTCATACCCGTCTTAATAATAATAATAATAATTATAATTATAATAGGTTCATTTTATATTGCGCCTTTCTCCCGCTCAAGGTCGCGCTACAAGGTCATTAGCACACGCAGAACAAGACGGCACAACACGAGGTCAAACGACACAAATAAGACATAAAATATTGTACGCAGAGGGTCCATGCAGTGGAGGTGAGACGAGTTCTTGAAACAGGAAGCTCTTGAGAGGAGCTTTGGAGAGAGGGAAGGAGGGACAGTCACGGAGGGATTCTGGAAAGGGAGTTCCAGGGGTTTTTGGGGGGGGCCGTGGCGCTGAAAGACGTGCCCCCCCGGGGTAGGAAGACTGGTGCGGGGGGGACGGAGAGGAGAGTGTGGTGAGATGCTCTGAGGGAGCGACGTGGAGTATGAGGGGTCAGAAGGTAGGGGTGGGAATCTTTCACTATCTCACGATTCGATTCCGATTTTTTTGGGCTACGATTCTTCGATTTTCAAAATCGATTTTTCGATTCTCAAAATGATTTTTGATTTCATAATGTATTTTCTGCTCTGCTTCAACCTATAGGTGTGGAAAGGATTCCTCATTAAAGAACATTTAAAGTGTTCTTTTTCACCATGTATATTAAGTTTTATACCATTTTTCCATGCTTAAGATTGGAATTGTGTTGCAACTGTTGCATAAAATCAATATCATCATCATATTGCTTAAGTAACAGAAATAAAAGTCTATAAAAAAAATAGTGCCGTTAAACATGGAAGGAAAGTGCCTTTTCCACTGAGTGTGGACCACAACTGCTACTCTAAGAAGCTAGCTATAAAATAAGTTGGAACAAAAATAAAGTGCTTCTTGTTATAATAAAAATGGTTCAGTTGGACAAGATGCATTTTCATTTTCACAGAATGTTGCAGTACCAAAAAAATATCATGTTGGAACCACAACTGTTGCACCAAACACACTGAGAATGTTCTCTGTATCTTTAAAAAAAAAAAAAAAAGTTTATAAAAAAAAAAATAAGAATAAAAGAAGTTATGACATTAAATTGATTTTGGGACATTTTATATCTCGATTCTTGAATCGGTTTTTGGTGCGCACACCCTAATCAGAAGGTTCGCAGGGGTCAGGGGAGCGAGCTGACGTCGAGGCGTGAGTACCTCGTGAGCTGTGAGCGAGTGGTCTTTTATCGTAACGCATCGGCGCAGTCATGCTTGTTGTCTGACGTCTCCTTCCTTCCGAGCCTCGGCCTTTGTCCCAGCGCCGCGGGACCCCACGCGTGCTGCCGAGACCCCCGAGACCCCCGCAGGACCCCGAAGACCCCCCTGGAGGAGCTGGTGAGGATCCGTGAGTAGTGCCGGGGGACCGGGCCGGGGGCTGGTCGGTGTGCACGCAGTGCCAGCGGAGTCGGTGACCAGCAGCGCCAACGACATGCTGTGCACCTCCCAGACGCTGGACGACGAGCCCCTGACCCCCGAGGTGGTGGCGCCCCCTACAGCCGGCCTCACGCCAAGGTAGGGGGGGTGGGGTTAAAGGGGACATATTATGAAAACAGCACTTTTCCTGGGATTTGGGGTGTTGTTGTGGGTAGATGGTGCTCCCAAACGCATACAAACTTTGATATAAATCCATTACGTGATTTTTGTGAGTGAGATACACATTTCTGGAAAGCAGCCCGCCTCCAGCTTAACCAAACGAGCGAGTCCAGTTTCGGCGCCCCCATACCTACGTAGGAATGGAGTGGCACATTTAGAATTTTTACCTCCCACTTTCCCCGACTCCCCTCCAATCAGAAGCATCGCTAAGATTGTGTGAACCAGCGGACTTGATGCAGCTCCGGCGGGGGGGTGACTCGGCGCTTAGCCCTGCGGCTAAGCTCGGGGATACAATCCCCTTTCTCTTTCTCAGCATAACGGGCAACTAACCCCTTCTTCCTCCATGCTGCTGTGGTTCAGTCCGACATGCAGCTCATTGGTCATAATGGGCAGCAGTCCTCATTTAGATTAAAGCTACAGACGCCAGAACAGCGCATTCTGAAAGGGACTGAAACGGAGAGGAGAAATAGCCGGGTAGACGATATATTTTTTTCCTAAAAAGCTATTTTCAGCAAACATCATCTCGAAAACATTAAAGTTAGAGTTGGGGGCGGGGTAGGTGCCTTGCTCTGGCTGAATTGCAGATATCTAGTAGTACAAAATACAAAAAGACAAAAACAGCATCGAATGATGACGTGAAAGTAAAATAAATAAGCTAGATAATCTAATCAGATATCTCATCAGATAATCTCATCAAATAATCTCATCAATAAGTCTCATCAATATCTAAATCTGATACTTAAAGGTGGTTAAGACCAGGAATACCCCGCTGTGCTGGTAGGATGGGATCACATCCTTATTATGGGATTGGGTTACGATGGCCTTGAGCTCTTGCAACAGGCGAACTGTTTTGGAAAGGATTCGTGATAGCGTGTGTCACAGCGATACGACCGTCCATTTGTTGGCTATCAACAGTGGTAACCCTCTGTGTCCTTTTTGTTTTATTTTTGAACATCCCTTCTGTAGAGGGTTTATGTGTCGAATTGGAGGTTTACCCCAACAAGGTTTGTTATATAAGATTTGTTTCTTCTCTATCTTAAAGCACAACCACAACAAGATTTAGACCAAACATGTCCTTCTTTTCGAGGATATCAAGAATAGTCCCAGAAATAAGGTAGTGTTTAGCAGGTAGTAAAGGTAGTGTAACAGCTGTGTGTGTGTCGTTCGGTGTGGTGCTGTGTGTGTGTGTTGTGATTTCTAAGGTTATGTGTGTTGTGCATGGGTGTCGTGTGCTGTTACATAGTTGTGTGTGGTACTAAATGTGTGTTGGTGTGTGGTGTGAGTGTGTGTGTGTGTGTGGTGTTTGGTTCAGTCTGGTAAGAGGGCAGGGAAGAGGCAGTGTCCGGACCAGGGTGCGGTCGAGAGGTGCGGAGTTAGGAGGTAGAGTGGTAGCTCTGACCTTCTATATAGCCTCAAACTTTAGGTTAGGTAAGGGGATGTAGTAGGTTTGATCACACACACACAAAAGCACACACGCACGACACATGCACCCGCCGCGCGACACACTTGCACACGCACACACGAGGCGGAACAACACACACACTACGAGACACACACGAACGACCACATACACCACAGAAATTACACACCACATTAACACAGGGCGTACCAAACACACACACGACGAAACGAACACACGAACACACACACGAACAGCACACAGCGACGAAACACACGATTAACACACAGCACACACACACACATTAGCATCACACTACACACACACAACAATCAAACGACACACACAGGCACACATTTCAACCAGCGATCTGGGATTTTAAACGATAAAGTAGATGGCATATCTTGTCAGACACAGAAAAGTGATAATTAAGATTGGTAGTCTCCAGCATCTTCTATCAGCGGTGAGTAGGTCCAGTGCTCTCGCGTTTCTTATCGCGCCACCATCATTTATATAATACTTTTTGAAATTAAATATCTCCTTTTGGGGCTTTTTCACACCGAATAGTGATGTTTGATTAAGTACTTGATCTGAATACACAGCAGTATCATAGTGTGATTAACTATGCTACTTTTTTTATTAAATTGCCAGCAAAAATATCCAATATTGCTTCTTAATTCCAAATGCGACATTAGTGCAGCCAGGATCAAACATAAAAGCTGCAAAAGGAAACCCATAGAAAAATGCGGTATTATTTTTAAAACCTGATGGTAAGCTGGTTAGGTATAGAGGGTTGCCGTTCATAATAGCAGAAGCAGCCAGTAAGCTTTGGCTGGCTGGGGTGTTGTGAGCCTCGGCTGTTTGTGTTGTTTCAGGCCCGCAGGACACTACAGCTACTAGGAAGATGCACCTCGGAAGCACCCCGCAGACACACCGGCAGGGAGCGAGGCGACAATCCTGAGGACCCCAGGTCTGTTCCGCGGCTCTGGCCTGTATCAGGGTTGTCTTTCAGGCGTACTAACCACCAAGCGTGTGTTCTACGAACCCAACAGTGTTCTTCGGCCCATTGAGTTGCCTTTTATGTTTCCATGTTATTTGAATTCATTACTTATTTTTAATCTAAAACTATCTTTTTATCCCAGCCATCCCGGAATCACAGACGGGCTTGGTGAAGGGGCGCTGTTCTGTGGCCGCCTCCGCCTACAAGAGGACGCCTGTGCATCAGGC
>OLKM01003306.1:17500-39097 GCA_900291075.1 Melanogrammus aeglefinus | reverse complement strand
CAAGCAACAAATCGATATTACGTATTGTAAACTCTAGATTTATGAGTAAGGCGCAGCCTTTTAAGGGCTATCGCTCATTGGGTTATCCCTGGGCGTGAGCCGTAGCACTGAAAATTTGTAATTCCCGCCACCAACAGACGTGGCCTCAATCGCGTACGCGGGGCAGCCCATATATTCGGCGCCGGCGGACGATCTGCTCCCTACAAACAGCTTTTCTTCAGTATTAAATAGGACCATGAGGCGACACTTAAAAGGCTGCGCTATACTCATAGAATCTAGAGTTACAATACGTAACCTTTCGTCTCAAAGTGTATAGGCTTCGCTTTTTAAGGCCTTACGCTATTGGGTTAAAAGGGCGACAGCTACGATATAGTTCTATGCCTCATTGGTCCCGATTGGGTACCAGAAACACAGCTAACATACATATAGCTCAGTATCGCGTCAGACATAGCATAAAATGTCATGCGTCTACATGTATGTCATGGCATGTCATTACATGTCATAGGCATGTCATCAACGAGCAGCTCTAAATGTGTCGGATAAGACAACAAAGGCTCTCACATGACATCGACTCCACCTCACATTGTTTAATAATGCGAGGGGAATAGTCACACAATCACACTCACTTACCGACAAAGCACAGCAACTGAGTGGTCTCATAGAGAGGCGCGACATGTCTCTTAGGTAAAACCTAATAAAAGAGCATGGGGAAGCCCAGGAGGCTGCTGTGCAGATATCCTCCATCGGCATCCCTCTTTGCAGAGCGACAGAGGACGATATTCCTCTGGTCGAGTGAGCCCTGATATTCTCAGGCGGCTCAACCCCCGCTGACCACATAAGCCCTGTGTGATAAGCATCACACAAGGCCATGTGACAGCTTGTTGTTTCGTCAGGGGAAGGGCCTTGGGAATGGTCTCTGTAATGCAAAATTACTGTTGAGATTTGCGCAGAGCCGCGTGGCGTTTCACATAACAGGCAAGCGCGGCGCACGGGGCACAAGAGATGGGCTGTCGCCTCTTCCTCAGATGATGAGGAGGGGGAGAGAAACCATTGAGTGTTATTACCGTTCGATCTGAACGAGCTTAGTAATACTCTTATAAAAAGCCGAATATTCGGGCGTAAATATGCCGAACTGCCGTCCCCTTGTATTCTAAGACAAGAAGGGGCTAACAGAGAGTGCAGACAGGTCGCTCACTCTTTAGCTGAGGTTTTCCGTCATGGGCCAGCAGCAAAGCTGTCTTGCTGACACAAACTTGATGGGGCACCGGTCAGAGGCTCAAATGGGGCTTTAACCAGTGCGCGCAGCACCAGTGTTAAATCCCATTGTGGAGTGAGAGAGCGCGTCACAGGTCGCTCTCTCCTCACACCTTTTAGGAAGCGCTTCATTAAGGGTGGACTAAAAAAAGTTTTTATCCCCGAAACCTTCGTGGCATGATGAAACAGCAAGCGCGTACGTTTTAATCGTGCTAAAAGCCAGCCCTCTTTCATAAGTGACTGGAGGAAAGAGAGCACTTGCGGCAAAGGGCAGGAGATGGGATCACCACCCCTCTCCGTGCACCATCTCTGGAAAGCCGCCCATTTAGCCGAGTAACACGCTCTGGTGGAGTCAGCTCTGGCACCCTGGATGGTCCGTACGACCTCCTGGGAGAGGCCGAGACCCTCTAGGCGCTCGCGTTCAGCGGCCAGGCCCACAAGCGCTGGCCGATCTCTGGGTAATCTATGATTGCTCCCCCTGCCTGTGAGAGAGCGTCTCGCCGCCAAGGGAGTACCTTCGGCGGCCCCGAGAGCAGACGCTGGAGGCAGGGAAACCACGGTGCACTCGTGCGTTGCGGTGCTATGAGGAATCATACACAGCCGCTCCTCTTGGACGCGCGTCCAAGACTTGGGGAATCAGGGGAACGGGTGGAAAGCGTACAGGAGTGTGTTCGGCCACGCGTCTGTGAGCGAACGCATCCACCCCGAGCGGGGGATTGTCCTTCGCGCTGAGAGAGAACCCACAGCTCGCACTGTGTGTTCTCTCCGCGGTAGCGAATAGGTCGACCTCCGCCTTCCCGGAACTCGCCTCCATATCTGATTCATAAGATCGTTGGTGCAGAGTCCAGCCTCCTGGTTGGGGACCCCCCCTCGACATCATGTCGGCCCCTCTGTTCAAGACACCGGGGATGTACGCTGCTCTGATGGAGAGCAAGTGTGCGTGCGCCCAGCATAACAGCTGTCTCGCTATGCTCAGCAGCTGTGCCCGAGGCACGCCCCCCTTGGCGATTTATGTTATGCTGCTGTCGCCTTGTTGTCCGTGCGAATCATTACGTATTTGATTCGTCAACATTGGGGCAAGTGTTGGACCACCTTCAACACAGTGAGGAGCTCCAAATGCGTTTTATATGCATGGGTCACGGGGGGCGGCCAAACGCCGCCCACTACGTGAAAACTCGCATGTTCCTCCCAGCCCGACAGAGAAGCATCCGTGAACACTGAGAATGTGTGACGTTGCTCTGCCCAACGGCACCCTCTCGCGGAGAAGTTCGGGGATCGCCCCAGTGGGTCAAATCGGGGCCCACTGATAGGGGAATGGTCACTCTGCGCCGCCGTTGACGCACCGGGTCGATGCGCAGGCGAGAAAACACCATCTCTGCAGCAGCCGCCTCATGTGAAGCAGCCCAAGTGGCACCAACCACCGTGTGAGCGGCCGACATCATGCCCAGCAGCCTCATGACAGAGAGGGCTGTCACGACGCTGCCCGGGGAACAATGGCGGAGGAGAGACCACAACGTCTCCATCCTCTGCTGTGAGAGCCGTGCTCTCATTACAGCTGAATCCAGCTCTACCCCCAAATACATCACACTCTGTGAGGGGAGGGGGGAGCTTTTTCTTCCAGTTTATGGCGAAGCCTAAATTCGACAGGTGAATTACCAGTCTCTTTTTGTTTGAATAGCCGCTTCCTCCTTTGGAGTGAGCCATCAAAAGTAGATCGTCCAAGTAGAACAGTACTCTCATTCCTGTTGCGTGCAGCGGCTGGAGAGCCGTACTCCACGCACCTTGGAGAACGTTCGTGGGGCTAGAGAATAGCCGAACGGGAGACGGTTGTACTGGTAGTGTGACCCTTGGAATGAGAAACGCAGGAATTTCCTGTGTTTGGGGATCACTGTTGACGTGGAAGTAGGCGTCCTTCAAATCTAATTGATGTGTGAACCAGTCGCCCGGTTTTACACACTGTAACACTCGTCTGATTGTTAACATGTGAAACGGCCTCTCCGCGATGCATTTGTTGAATAGGGCTAGATCGAGAATCGGTCTCAGCCCTCCTGTTTTCTTGGGTACCAGGAAATAACGGGAATAAAATCCCTGCATTTCCTCTCCCTGCGGGACTGCGGAAATCACTTTTTTCGCTAGAAGCTGCTGTAGCTCCGCCAAAAGTGACAGCTGTTGATCCTTGGGATGACAGCGTTGTTTCCACAATCCCGTTGAATCGCGGCGGAACGGAGGTGAACTGCAGGCGTGTGACCCTTGCTGATCAGCCTGTCCATCCATCTTGGCCAGGCTGCCATGCGTTCAGCCATTCCGAGTAATGCTCCGAAAGCGGCCGTGCAGCCTTCTTGTTTCGATGCGGCTGTCATGGAAACGAGCCACGCTTGAGCCCCTGCCGCCGCTGCGAGGGGAGGATCCCTCCTCGCAGCCCATGGGGAGCTTTGCCCGAAAGGGCTGGGTGTGTGTGTCATTAGCAGAGGCATGCCCTGCCTGCTCAGCTTGTGATAATAGTGTAGCTCCCTCTCTCCCGAGCGTTGGGACGCGAGGAGGAATAACACTGCGGCTGGGTAGCAGACTGCCGACACTGTGAACGACCTGCGTGTCATTCGTAGACAGAGAGCTCGTTTCAGCGGCCGCCCCGCCACATGTCATGCCAGGCATGATGTGGTGAGGGGAAAGTAATGTAGGGCTGGCTCGATCAATAATACGAGGTTTATTGACGGCCTGCCTATATGTGGTGGGAGATGCGTGTGAAACAGTTACGGCTGAACCGGAAGGCTTCTGGCGTTAACTGGGTGTGGGGGGGAAAACAGCTGTCTTTAGTAAAAGAGGTGTTTCCCGCTGTCACACGCTTCTCCCTCGCCCCGTAATAGCCGGCGCTTTGTGGGGCGGGGCATCGCCCCATGAGCCCGCTGCCCGAGGGCCTTCGCCGGCCGCTCGCCGCCGCCTGCGGACGGAGGGCGGGCGGGAATGGGAAGCCGGGCGAGGCTGCCTTTGTAAAGGTAATGAAGGGCTGGCTCGATCAATAATGTGAGGTTTATTGACGGCCTGCCTATCTGTGGTGGGAGATGCGTGTGAAACAGTTACGGCCGAACTGGTAGGCTCTGGCGTTAACTGGGATGTGTGGAGAAAACAGCCGTCTTTAGAAAAGAGACGTTTCCCGCTGTCACACGCTTCTCCCTCGCCCCGTAATAGCCGGCGCTTGTGGGGCGGGGCATCGCCCCATGAGCCCGCTGCCCGAGGCCTTTGCTGGCCGCTGGCCGCGGCCTGCGATGGAGGCAGGCGGGGCTGATTAGCCGGGCGCGAGTTTGCCTTTCAAGAGGCAATGGGCTGGCACGATCAATAATAGGTTTATTGACGGCCTGCCTATACGTAGTGGGAGATGCGCGCGAAACAGTTATGGCCGAGCCGACAGGCTCAGGCGTTAACTGGGATGTGGGGAGAAAACAGCCGTCTTTAAAGAGATGGGTGGCTCTTAAAAGAGCCGTTGTTTTCTCGCCGTCACACGCGTCTCCCTCGCCCCATCATGGCCTTCGCCGGCGCTTGTGGGGAGGGGCATTGCCCCATGAGCCCGCTGCCCGGGGCCCCTGCTGGCCGCTCGCCACAGCCCACGACGGGGGCGGGCGGGGCTTGTGAGCCGGGGGGCCAGGAGGAGCTGCCGGCGGCGCCGCAACGGTGGCTGTCGGGGGCCCACGGCGGCGACGGGAACCCGGGGGCGGGGCGCTGCTGCTGTCGGGGTGGAGGCGGAGGGCGGGAGACGTGTCTCCGGAACTTCTCTGCCTCCTCGGAAGCAGCCTGCATCTCGTCCATCATGGACGACAGGCGGGGCCCGAACAGCCCGTCCGAGCTGATGGGGCACTCTAGCAACTGACGCCTCACCGGCTCAGGGATGCCCGGGGTCTGTTGCAGCCACAGGTTCCGCTGAATCAGGTGCTGCCATGCCGCCGTCCGGGCCGCTGTTACCGCACCGGTGGAACAGAGGCAGAAGATGACACCGGCAGCTTTCGCCACGTCGACTGCCCGTTCAGCCAGACGATGAGGGTCAGCCGCCATGGTGGAGATGTCATGCGCTAAGCAGGGCGATGTTGTTCACAACCGCCATCTGCTTGCATCATGCATTGATGCGCCCTGTCTGTGAGCTTGGCCGTCAGCTGGTCTTTGGGAGTGGGGCGGCGGCCGCCGAGCCCCGGCTTCACCCCAAAGACAGGCGCACAGAGCGGGGTCCAGCGGCGGTACCGCCCTGTAACCCCGGTCTGTCAGACCCTCCGTCTTCGTGACCTGAATGAAGGTCTTCACCGGAGCTCCGAGCTTCCCGGGCTCCGCCGCAGCCCCACTTAAAGTACGGTCTGATGTGCGGGAAACATCGGCCAGATCGGTTCGAGACGGGACAGGGCGTGTCGCGGCCTCGAGCCCCCAGATTCCATGCAGCTGGTCCGGGCGTTGGGGGGCCTGAGGCATAGGCACTGCAAGGCCAAGGTTTGCGGCTACCCTGGCGATAATGCCCGGAAGCTCTGCCACCAAAGCTCCAACCACTGGAAGTGAGGTGGGTGGCAGAGACGGGCACAGTTGGCTGCTGCCCCGGGCTCCGGCCCCTCCATTCGGGAGAGGGGAAGCCGGGGGAGACACCCCCTCCTCGCCGCGGTCGGAGTCGTCCGACTCCGCGCCCGCAAGGATGGAGAGGGCATCGTCGAGCGGTACGGAGAAAGTCGGTCGGCACCTTCGGCGACGGCGGCGGCAGTGTCGGCTCGGCGCTGTCGGTATTCCGCTGACAGCGCCTTACAATGCTGACACAAGCACAGCGGCGAGAGCGCCAAGAGGGCATGTTCATGCCCCAGGCAACCCTCGCACACTTCGTGGCCGTCTTCGGGCAGGATGTAACCGGTGTTACAAGACCTGCAGATGCGGATCGTCTCGGAGTCCATGGTATATCAGTATGCTAGGATCGCTCCTGAAGAAAATGGGAGCAGATCGTCCGCCGCGGCGCCCGAATATATGGGTGGGCCGCGGACGTGATTGAGGCCCACGCTGTTGGTGGGCGGGGATTACAAAATTTTCAGTGATACGGCTCACGCCTAGGGATAACCCAATAGCGATAGCCTTAAAAGGCGAAGCCTATACGACTTAGAACCCTCAGATACGAAAGGAAGGATCTCTTCCCTCAGAACATCAGACGACTCCGTTTTTTTTAGCATTGTCAGGACAAAATGATTCTGTTGAACCACACTCAATAGGCATTTCTGTCAAAGACTTCACCAAAGCGTTAGGCGAGGCCTCTTTTTCCCGCTTTCTTCTAAGAGTTAGGCACTCAGACAAAACATGACCTGGTTTCTTACAATAATGACACGTAGGACCCGTGGGCACCTCCTTCTTGGTGTCACTGAACTTGTTCTTAATATAAGCACTTCTCTCTTTAACATCCATTGCATGTGCTAAATATGGTTTAAAACCACTCTTCTTAGGTGGATATAGCCTGTCATGAGACCCAAACTTAGATTTGTGTGTGAGTGAATACTCATCTGCAAACTTAGCAGCTTCATGTAGTGTGGACGCATCTTTCTCATCAAGATAAGACTTAATATCATCCTTAATACACAGCTTAAATTCCTCAACCAGCATCAAGTCCTTTAACAATCTGACATCATTATTGACAGCTCTAGATGCACACCAACGCTCAAAGAACACCTAATTATCATGAGCAAATTCAACATACAGGACTGTCTCAGAAAATTAGAATATTGTGATAAAGTTCTTTATTTGCTGTAATGCAATTAAAAAAACAAAAATGTCATACATTCTGGATTCATTACACATCAACTGAAATATTGCAAGCCTTTTATTATTTTTATATTGCTAATAATGGCATGCCATACAGCTTAAGAAAACTCAAAAATCCTATCTCAAAAAATTAGAATATTTCCTCAGACCAAGTAAAAAAAAAAGATTTATAACAGCAAAACAAAACCAAACATTTGAAAATGTCAATTAATGCACTCAGTACTTGGTTGGGAATCCTTTTGTATGGATTACTGCATCAATGCGGCGTGGCATGGAGGCAATTAGCCTGTGGCATTGCTGAGGTGTTATGGATGCCAAGGATGCTTCAATAGCGGCCTTTAGCTCATTTGCATTATTGAGTCTGGTGTCTTTCTGCTTCTTCTTCACAATACCCCACAAATTCTCTATGGGCTTCAGGTCAGGGGAGTTGGCAGGCCAATCTAGGACAGTAATGCCATGGTCAGTACACCAGTTACTGGTGGTTTTGGCACTGTGGGCAGGTGCCAGATCATGCTGGAAAATGAAATCATCATCTCCATAGAGCTTTTCAACAGATGGAAGCATGTAGTGCTCTTAAAATCTCTTGGTACACAGCTGCATTGGACTCTGGACTTGATGAAAACACAGCGGACCAACACCAGCAGCTGACATGGCTCCCCAAACCATTGCTGACTGTGGGAACTTAACACTGGATTTCAAGCAACTTGGATTTTGCTCCTCTCCAGCCTTCCTCCAGACTCTAGCGTCTTGACTTCCAAATGAAATACAAAACTGGCTTTCGTCTGAAAACAGGACTCTGGACCACTCTGCAACTGTCCAGTGCTTCTTTTCCATAGCCCAAGTCAGACGCTTCTTCCATTGTCTTGAGTTCAGGAGTGGCTTGACCATGGGAATACGGCTATTGTAGCCCATTTCCAGGACACGTCTGTTGAACAGTGGCTTTTGGATACCTTGGACTTCCAGCTTCAGTCCACTGTTTTTGAAGCTCCCCCAAATTCTGGAAGCGGCTCTTCTTCACAATGCTGTTAAGGCTGCGGTCCTCTCTCTTGGTTGTGCAGCGTTTCCTGCCACATTTCCTCCTTCCAACAGACTTTTTGTGAATGTGCTTTGAAACTGCACTCTGTGAATAGCCTGCTCTTTTGGAAATTTCTTTTTGTGTCTTACACTCCTGATGGAGGGTGTCAATGATGGTCCTCTGGACAGCAGTCAGGTCAGCAGTCTTCCCCATACTTGTGATTTAGTTTACTGAACCAAGCTGATTGTTTTCAAAGGCTCAGGGAAACCCTTGCAGGTGTTTCGAGTTAATTAGACGATTCAAGTGATTAGTTAAATAGCCTGCTATAATACTTTTTCATGATATTCTAATATTTTGAGATAGGATATTTGAGTTTTCTTAAGCTGTATGCTATAATCAGCAATATTAAAACGACAAAAGGCTTGTAATATTTCAGTGGATGTGTAATGAATCCAGAATGTATGACATTTTCATGTTTTTAGTTGCATTACAGAAAATAAAGGACTTTATCACAATATTCTAATTTTCTGAGACAGTCCTTTATGTCTGGTTATCAGCCTTTCTGAGACCACGAAATTTCTGCCTATATGCATCTGGAACCAGCTCGTAAGCTGTCAAAATGGCTTGCTTAACCACATCATATTTTGAGGCATCATCAATAGACAAAGCTGAATAGGCTCGTTGTGCTTTTCCTTTTATAACACTTTGTAGCATCAAGGGCCAATATTCTGTAGGCCACTTTAAACACTCAGCCACTTTCTCAAAATGCTGAAAATGGAGGATTTAAGGCACTCAGGGACAACTCCTTGGGCTAGTGAAAGGTTGAAAATGTCGGTCCAGACCTCAGTCAGTACAGGCCCTGTAGACACGTCCGGGGACATCATCAGGGCCAGCTGCCTTCCGTGGGTTAATCCTGCTCAGCGCTGCATACACGTCATCAGGGGAGAGTGTGAGGGGCTGGTGGCTTGCAGGGAGCACCTCCTTGGTGGCCACCTCCTAATTATCCCTGTCAAAGCATCCGGTTGAGATGGACCCAGCCGGGCCTCTCTCACTTTACTGCAGTTGGGGTGCTGGGAGTACTGTCAGTACACTGGTATTCCTAGCCTATTATGGACATAGCCTTGCTGCCCGGGCCACGCAGTTTCATGACATGGCACTTGACCCCTGACTTCACTTGACCCTAAGTGCGCCATGAGGACCCAGCTCATCAGAAATGGCTCGCGGCCGACGACGGACCAGGATCCTGGATCGGGAGTGTTGATCGATAACACCATACGCCAGCTCCCACGGGACGCCTGGAGAACCCTTGCAACCAACCACTGCGACACCGTGGAGGAGCTTGTCTGCCAGCTTGAGAACTGGCAGTTCTCAGTTCTCAAGCTGAGAACTGCCAGCTTGAGAACTTTTTCTCAAGTCTGCCAGCTTGAGAAAAAAGGGATGTTTCGATGCCCTTGGATTTCGCCGATGAGGGCCGTCCGGGACCATGCCTCCTCACCACTAACAGGAAAATGCCTCCTCATCACAACCAACAGGTGGTGAGTATGGATCAGGAACCCAGAGCCCCGAACCTTCCAGCATGAGTAGGAGACAAGGAATCTCGGGCCCTCATTGACAAAGTGAGTGTCGTGTCCCTCCTGCAGCCTGACCTAGCTGGCGAAAGTACTAGCCCGGGGTTAAAAGAGATATGACCCAGTATTGTCAGTTGTATCCGGAGTGCCAGAACCCAGACCCGAAATGCTAGGCCCGAAACCCTTTGATCCCGATGCTCATTGATCCCTAGAGATTTCCCAAAGACCAGTCGGGGCCATTGGTACAGATCTTGGTCATGGTGGACTATGCTACCGTTACCCTGAAGCCCTTCCCCTCCACTCGGCAACCGCTAAGGCAGTAGTTAGGGAACTCATGCTGCTGTTTATTCGGGTATTGAAACCCGGGAGATATAGGATCAGAATAGGTTTCTGTTTCATGTTGTTGGTGCTAAAGGGTGTTGAGGATGTCCCCTCCCAAATAATGAAAGGCGCCTTTGACCACATCGTATCCACAAGTATTCAGGTCATCCTGAACTCCTACCTCACCAAGGGTTGTGTTCCAGCAAGTTTTAAGCACGCAATTGTTCAGCCGCTGCTTAAAAACCCAATCTTGATGCAAAGTGTCCTAAAAACTACTGCCCTATCTCAAAATTACCTTTTATTTCAAAAATCCTGGAAATGGTTGTTCTATCACAACTATTACCCTTTATAAACCATGCCGAGATTTTGGAGCCCTTCTAATCAGGTTTTAAATCACATCACAGCACTGAGACAGCCTTGCTGAAAGTAACAAATGACCTGCTCCTCAACCTAGACCAGGTATGGGCAACTGGCAGCCCGCGTGCTGCATGCGACCCACATCCTCAGTGAGGCCCGCATATAATTTAAAATGTAATTTAAAAAAAACAGAAAAACTCAATCAATACCTTTTAGTCAGGGGTAGAAGCAGAGTATCAAATCATGGAATTCTAAGGCAAACCCATGTGTCCGGTTTGCTTGAAATTATATCAGTCATGAAAGATTTCAACTTAAGTCACCACTACAACTACTACCACTGCACTGAATGTTGCACTTAATGTTGGCCCACTGTCTTTCAGTTTTGTACAACTTTTTGGTCTGGGGTATTGTTTAACAGTCTATGTTTAATGGATTTGCATTCTATGAATTTGTGTGTAGGGTTAGGGTTAGGGTTAGGGTTAGGATTAGGGTTAGGGTTAGTTGGACCTCTGGCGCCCTCCTAGGTCCTTTGCGGCAGAGACATTGTGTGGGGTTTGTCTCAATGGGTGGGTTAGTGTTACTGTGTGATAGTGACTTATTATTCCCGACACGTCACCGAGACGGTTACGTTAATTAGTTATGCTGAGTGTGTTTTTGTGTGTTATGTGTGTGTCAAATAGAGGCAGCTTCCCGTGCTGCTCGCCACAATATATATACGTCTCAATCGGAATACAATTCTCTAATCGTAATACAATTCCATGCAGAATAGAAGAGGTGGTGTAGTCCGCTATAATCGACATGTGTACACATATTTCGATTGGTTTAGGGTGGATGCGGCATCAGCATCCTTAGAGGGATGGCATCAGCAGCTGCAGTAGTTCGCAATTGGTCCTTGGGTACTTTTATGCACCCCGAACTCGACCACTGTCAAGGAAAGTGGATTTTTTGCCTGATTCACATCTTTCTTATCACGCCGCTAGTCTGGTAATTTATCAACCCGATTATTGGGATCATTATCATCCCGATAATGACGTTCTGTACATTATCCCTTACAAAAAAGCCCTCTCTCTCCCAACAGTCTTGGCTGCGCTCCCATTCAAATACTTATTGTTTTCGGCAGAGGAGGGGGTAGATATAAAGACTGGACGAGAAACTGATGTCGCTGTGCTGTCCTCCTTCTTAATGGAAAGAGAAGGCAGAGAAACGCCCTCTCCAGCTGGGCTTAGAAATCTAATCGGATCAGACGTTTCCATGTAAACGCGGCTTGTGATTGGTGGAATGGCGGTACTAAAAGGTGTCGGAATGGGGGACGTGTCTGAATGGGGGCATGTCTGAATGGGGGCATGTCTGAATGGGGGCATGTCTGAATGGCGGCATGTCGGACTGGCAGCACGTCGGACTGGCAGCATGTGGGAATGGCAGCATGTAACCGTCTGGAGCTAGCAAGCCTAGCTAGAATGCTAACAGAATGCTGCTCCATGACCCTCTTCAAGTACACCGCAGTGGAACTCAGGAATATTCACTCTCACACGTCGCCGAACCGTCTCGAGGTGATTAAATCTCTCCGTCTCCTGCGTCGCCCACCCCCCCCCCCCCCCCCCCCCTATGTGCATAGGGCTGCCTGGCATAAGTTTGTTTACCCGGATACAACTTTGGCTCTGCCAGCTGTTAGGGTCCTTGCCTCACTATGGCCAGGTCATCGATCCAGGCCACTCCCACTACCTGCCTATCTGAGCAACCCGGTTTGTGTGATTTCCAGCACTGTTCCTACTATGACAGCAGTGCCTCAATCTGACTCTTTTTTGCTGCTGAAAGAAAACTGGACTTTCTCTGCCTGACTGAGACATGGCAGAATCAACAGGAACTCAATCAAGCCACTCCCCCTGGATACTCCTACATCCAAAAACCCTGCAGCTACGACCGCATACATATCATACTTGGGTATTTTAATGGGTATTTTTTAATTTTCTGTCCCTACTGTGGACTGCTTCAACATCCAACACAGGGGCGTAGCTTAGGCCCAACAGTCGCCCAACGGTTGCTGTGCTGTGAAGGCAGCTTAAAGGAGAGATATTATAGTCTTTTCCCAACAAGTAAACCTAGTATTTGAGTTCCAGAAAACATGTTTTTGAAGCTGTTTGCTGAAATAGCTTTTAGGAAAAAAAAAATATTGTCACTTCAGAATGTGCTGTTTCTGGCGTCTGTAGCTTTGATGCAAATGAGCTGCTGCCCATTGACCAATGAGCTGTCAGACTGAACCACAGCATGGAGGCGAAGGGGTTGTTGCCGTTTGCTGAGAAAGAGAAAGGGATTGTGCTCCCGGAGCTTAGCTGCAGGGCTAGCGCCGAGTTCCCCCCGCCAGAGCTGCTAGTCCGCTGGTCCACAAAATCTTAGCGATGCTCTGATTGGAGGGGGGGGGTGAAGTGGGAGGTTATATTTAAATGTGCCCCCTTCCTACGTCGGAGGGGGCGCCGAAACTGACTCGCTCGTTTGGTTGCTGGAGGCGGGCTGCTTCCAGAAATCTGTATCTCACTCAAAAAATCATGTACGGACTTATTTCAAAGTTTGTATGCGTTTGGGAGCACCATCTATCCACAACAACACCCCAAATCCCAGGAAAAGTGCTGTTTTCATAATATGTCCCCTTTAAGATATCTTCAAGTAATTGTAGAAAGGAATTGATGATTGTTTTTATAGACCCTCTTTTCTCATAACATCACAGTCAGGGTGGCTCATATATTTTCTCTTCCTCTTCCTTAATGTATGTAATTTGGTTACAGCAGTGATATTTTGGCCACGAATAAAAAAGTATATACAATCGCACTTAGGCTACTTCATTTATTTTCTTTTATTTTCAACATTTACAAAAGAAAGGGCCTGCTGGGAAATCTGTTCGACGTGATGGTTCTGATCGCTACGTTCAGCCTGGCACGTTAACGCTAGCCTGGCACGTTAACGGTAGGGTTTTCTACTTGAGAGTGAGTGTCTCCAACTCTAACATATTGTTAAAAGATAAGCCATTCCATTGCAATGTTTAGCAAGCTAAAAAGTGGTGCTAAAAAACAGAAAGAGAAGAAAGACCTGGATGCGCGCAATTCGAAATTGCCGAAATTAGACAGATTTATTTTTAAGCCACCTCCGGCGGCCACTTCTAGCACCACCAGCGCCACCACAAGTGTTGGCAATGTTCAGGAGTCCGACTTGGAGCCTACTGCGACAACCTCAATGCGCTCTTGCTCCAGCTCCACTGAACCAGAACCGTCAACGGGTCAGCCCGAGACCTCCCTCCATCCCAAAGGTTTGGAATGCAACGTTACCAATGGTGCTACTGCTGCTAGTGTTCGGTCGACCGATAGGGGACTCTATGGTGCTCAGGAGGTCCCGGACACTCCCGTCCCGTGAGGAGCTATGTTGTAGCCATGGGTTCATGCAAGCCCTGCGGACCATTCCCTAGAGATGCAACACAAGGAAACATGTCTTTTTCTGAGTTGTATTATACAACTACAACAAGGGCAGGTATCAAACTTCCACGTTCATGGCTGTGTTATTTGCCCATCTTGGACGGAGCATATTGTGAACCCTGCTGGTTGTTTGCAGACAGAAGTACACCTTTTTACAATGATGCATGGGCCAGAGGTGTGCGAGACTGGAAACATTTGAGCGATAGAATAGAGTCACACGCTAAATCTGATGTGCATGTTAACGCATGTAAATGCTATGATCAATGGAAGAGAAACGGGAGGATTGATCAACAAATGGAGAGGGAAGCAAGGAATGCTGCTAATTTCTGGAGGCAAGTGCTACACCGCATTGTTAATGTGACCATCACTCTGGCTACTTGCAACATGCCTTTCAGAGGGCATAGGGAGAGATACGGAGATCCAAATAGTGGACATTTTCTGAGTCTAATAGAACTGTTGGCACTTTATGACCCAGGTTAAAGAGCTATTTGACATTAAGGGTCGTTAATATCTCTCTACATACAAATGATATTAAATAACGAAGCAGCATAACAAGTGTGTGGGGGGGGGGGGGGGGGTGTGCTAGGCTCTGTGCTGGAGGCCTAGCACAACTATGCCGCTGATCCAAAAACATGTACCGGCCCAACGCATCCCAAAGCGTACACCTTGGACCTGGTGTGCTGTGCTGGAACAACCCCCTCCCATGTCCACTGCACGAACCTGGCTGTTTCTGACCACCATGCCATCCTGTTTGCTGTCCCTGTGCCTCTACCAAAGCTGCCCAACCCCCCCCCCCAAACCACACAGTCGACGGTCTGGTCGAACACTACAACACCGCTCACGCCCTCAGCATGGACTCCGTTGCCCCACTTATCACCAGATCTGTCTCCTTCACCCACCCCGCTCCCTGTTTTACCCCAGGGCTTCTAAGTCCACTGGGCGCCGGCTTGAGAGGCTATACAAAATATCTGGTCTCACGGTCCATCACGAAGCCTAGAGAGACCATGTCAAGGATTACAAAGAGGCTCTCTCCCGGACAAAACCACCCTATTGCTCCACACATACTCAAAACATAATTCTATCAGCAACCGCTTTCTTGACCCTCCTGATGTCCCACAACCCTCTGATGCTGCTGACCTTTGCTGAAAACCATCCACCAGCAGCTCCAGATGTCTACCCCCTGCCCGCCGGCTAAAATTAAATCTGCAGGACACAAACCACCCATCCACCTTCCCTCGAGAGTGCTGCTTCTCCACCTTTTCCCTGGTGGATGCTGACCAAATCCTTGACCTCATGACCAAAGCCAGGACTACATCCAGCAGTCTGGACCCACTGCCCTCAACCCTAGTGAAGGCCTGTCTCCCCTCCCTCTGCCCATCAACGCCTCCCTCAGCTCTGGCGTGGTACCCTCAAACTTCAAGTTAGCGCCCTTGATACCAACACTCAATAAGCCTGGCCTGGACCCAGATGACCCAAACAATTACCACCAGATCTCCAACCTTCCCTTCTTGAGTAACATCTTAGAAAAAGAAGTGGCTGCCCAGCTCCAACACCACATGTCCCACCATGGTGGGACATACACCTTTGAACCTCTCCAATCCGGCTTCAGATCCCATCATAGTACTGAAACCGCCCTCATAAAAATCAATATTGATCTCCTGATCGCTGCAGACAATGGCCTTGCCGCCATCCTCGCCCTACTAGACCTTTCTGCAGATTTTGACACCGTCTCCCATATCATCCTCCTCTCCTGTCTCTCTGAGTTCATTGGTCTCACAGACTCAGCACTCTCCTGGTTCCAGTCCTACCTCTCAAACTGAAAACAATTAATCAATCTGAAAGCCTTAAACTCCATCAAAGCAGCAGTTAACCATGGTGTCCCCCAGGGGTCTGTCCTCGGCCCGCTTCTTTTCACTATCTATATGCTCCCCCTAGGACAAATCATCCATAACCATGGATTTACCTTTCATTGCTATGCTGATGACACTCAAATGTACATCAGCACCAACCCCTCTTCTCAGCTCCTATCCATTCAACCCAGTAACTGCCTACAGGATATTAAACCTTGAATGACTTTTAACTCAACAGCAGCAAAACTTAAGAAGGTTGGAGATCTTGCCCTGGTCATAGATGGCTGTTCCACCTCCCCGTCACCAGAAGTGCGGAACCTGGGCATTATCGTGGATTCCACCCCCACATTTCGGTCCCACATCAAAAGCACCACCTACGCAACATCTCAAGACTCCGGCCCTCACTTTCCGACTCAGTAACCTAGACCCTCAGTCACTCTTTCATCCCCTCCCGTCTGGACTACTGCAATGGTGTCCAGTCTGGCCTTCCAAGCAAGGCTCTTGACAGATTGCAATATGTCCATAATACAGCTGCCAGGTTGCCAACCAACACCAAGCCCTGGGAGCACATCCCCCCTATTCTCAAGAAACTCCACTGGCTCCCTGTCAGACAACGCAACACATTCAAGATCCTCCTCAACACCTATAAATCACTCCACTCACTTGCACCCAAGTACATCACTGATCTCCTCCAACCCTACCCCCATGCTGTGTCTGAAATCGCGCACTTCTACACTTACACTTACTTTTTTGAATGCACTTTGCGCAAAAACGGAGACTGTGCCAAAACGCAGTGCACTGGAAGTACCTCGGTGGCGCACTCAAAACGATCTAAAACTTGAGTGTGGACCGATGGACACTTTCCACCCTCAACGGCCGCCATCTTGTCTACGTAGAGGAGGGGGCGGGAACTTCAAATCATTTTGAGTTGATTAGTAGTAATTGATTGATGGTAATTCAAATTGATAGCTATAAAAATTATGGGTGAATTATGGAAATGATCAAGCAGAAAAAGAAATACCACCGTAGAAGAACCGTCAAACTGCAAACTCATTTCCGCTAGGTCCGCAAAGGCTGTTTTGACAGTGCACTGTAGAAATGAGAGCACTGCACCAATAACTAAGTGTACTGTAGGGATAACGAAGTGCACTCAATGTAAGTGCATTTACGTAAGTGCGCGATTTCAGACACAGCACCAGTAACGGTCCCTGTGCTCCACAGGCAGGGATCTACTCTCCATTCCCCGAACAAGACTTAAGACTTATGGTGATAGGGCCTTTTGTGCAACTGCCTCTACCCTATGGAATAACCTAACACTTCACATCTGTTCTGACCTCTTCTCCTTGTCCTAACCTCCTTAACCCTCCCTGCCCCCACCTCCCCCCCCCCCCCCCCCATCCCCCCATTCCTCGCCCTTGTTAAGCGACCTTGGGTACCTTGAAAGGCGCTATATAAATGTAAGTTATTAAAAGGTGAGTGCTACATGCAGCGCTCAACTATTGTTCTTCTTAAGTTTTATTCTTTCTTCTGTATTTTTCTCTACAAACTTTGGGACTGTCTGTATCGGTACACCTGGGGGTCTGTATCAGTACACTGTCCCTTCTGCGTCGATGGCGCCCCTGCTACCTTGCAGCGCATGATGGACTGGCTCCTGTGGCCACACCAGGGCTACGCCACCGACTGCATCGATGACATCATCATTCACAGTACCAACTGAGACGTCCACCTACTACATCTACGGGCAGTCCTGGGGGAGCTGAGGAATGGCGGCTCACCTTCAACCCAGCTAAGTGCCGCCTGGGCCTAGAATAGGCCTCGTACCTGGGCTACCGAGTCGGACGCGGGAATGTCCGATCCCAAGATTCCAAGGTCACTGCCATCCTCAACTGGCCCTGCCCCACCTCCAAGAAGCAGGTGGTCCTTTCAGGGCCTAGTAGGCTACTACCAGAGATTATTTATTTGGCATTCAGTCTCCTTCGGCGAGCCCTCTGCTCAGAGTCCCTTCTAATAACCCTGGAATTTACTCTGCCCCTTATAGTACACTCATTGACCTAGCCGGGTTATCTCGCAAGCCTCATTTGAATGGTCAATACACAGTTTATGTAGCCTGCGTGAGATCACTCCTGCTCGTGGCCTGCACGTTCGCCAGGGTACAGGTGTGATCGTGTCCATTCCCAAAGGATTGTCTTCTTCCCAGCTATTGGTAGAATCAAACAGAGGTTTACTTTACTACGCCAAACTAGTTCGACAGACTTCACTAAACGATGATAAATGCCCAGATGCATTAGAATTTATGTTGTGCTGCAGTTTGTTGCAGCAACCACTAGAGGTCTCTCCAGTACCAGCAGCACAGTTTGGCAGGGGGACGGAAGTTGCCCTTAAGGAGAGAGTTAATAAAGTTATGATGAGGTTGTATTCATTATGCCTGCTCCAAAATGTAATTCCTAACATGGGTTAAACTGATAAACACTGCTCACCCACCAAGCTGCGTGCACACACGCACGCACGCACAACACACTCACACCAGTACACACACGCACGCACACACACGCACACACACACACACACACACACACACACACCACACACACACACACACACACACACACACACACCACACACACACACCACACACACACACACGAACACACAGATTGAGTGAAGATAATTTGCATCAAAACATTAAGGGAATTAATGTTACAGCCTTATTGCCAAGCCGGGTTTACTCGTGAGCCTCATTTGCATGTTCTACAGTTTATTTAGCCTGCGCGAGACCACACCCGCTCGTGGACTGCGCGTGCGCCAGGGTGCAGGTGTGATTGTGTCCATTCCCGAGGGATTGTCTTCTTCCATGCTATTGGTAGAAACATACGGATGTTTACTTTACTACGCCAAATTAGTCAGACTGACTTCACTTCCTACGAGTACGTCTGAAAGGAAGGGCGAAGGTCACAGAAAACCCACCTGGAAAAAATAAGGCGGAACGCGCGTAGAGCACGGAATAATAAGCCTTTGCAAAAAAAAAAAAAAAAAAAAAAGAATACTTAACCTCTCAAAGCCTATTTGTTTCAAGAATATTGTAGAATACCACTAAAAAGAACGTATTTTCACAACAATGAAGAAAGCTGGATATTCAGGTAGGACGATACAACTTTTCAACTATCTTTCTCATTTTCTATTGGTTTCCCCCCAACAGACTTGCCAATTCTTTACGTTATGAAATATAGACACAGATTATAGAAACTACAGGCGATACATATTGACTTCCATACACGGCCACGGAAACTACTTTTCAAACGTGCCTGCCTGAGAGTATGGCGTGTGGGCGAGAGAGAGACGGAGAGGGAGAGTGCGTGCGCGTGTAGGCCTACTGGGCGATGGCGCGTGCTTCATTTAAAAGATCATTAGATTGAGTAGGCTATTGCCGTAGAGAGAGAACATGGCATAAGGTCTCTTTCTAACAACTATTTAGCCACTTCCTATTGAATAAGGCTGCCGTTTCTTCAACATTTTGACTACTGTCTCGCATAGGAAGGGAGTTAAAGTACAGTGGGTTTTATTGTCTGATTTCTCTGCAACAGAAAACTGTGAATACTTTCCTATGGACTTGACTTTGCTCTAAAAGCTTGTCCGAAGAGAACGCTGTTGACCTACAGTCTTCGGAACTGCACTTAACATTCAACCATCAGCTCTAATGCAGCCTTTTGTAGCACAGAAAGAGCAAATTAACATTGGCCTATACAGTATATTATTACACATATTAGGCCTCACATTAACATATTCTACATGCCAAGAGGAAAGTTTAAAACCTGTAAACTTTACACATGCATTCCAGCCTATTTGTAAGCTTTTTCACGTAAGAACCATACCCATTTTCTTCAGAGTGCTAGTTTTAACTTAGTGAATGTAGTTGACAGTTCACTTTAAAAGGAAAATTACATGGTTGCAACATGCACATTTTAAAGAACATCATGGATCAAGCACAAAAAAGTCAGAGTAGCCTACTTATTTCCATATTGGTCCTTGTTGTAGGCCTAGATGTTGTTGAGATATGTGCGTGCCCTTGGGCCTTGGAGATAGTGAAGTACGGCAATTGCGGCATATAAAAGCACATAAAACGTCAATATACATCAACTATTCACATTGGCGATTAATAGTCATACGATAATGATCCTTTTTCATAGGCCTATACTTATTTCATCATATTGTTAAAGAGTGAAATGATCAAATGAATAGGATTCCTTTTTATTATTTTGTATCTTTTATTTGAATAAGAAACAGAAATGCTTTGACTAACTGTTTGATCGATTGATTGTATACATATTTCTATTAGAAATAGAAAGGTTTACACCATCATTGAAGAAAAGCTTGGTGGTGGCGGGTGTAGTGCGCCCTTGTAGCGACTTGATTCACTCCTCTGCCTTCACTCTAGCATCCATAGCTGTTTAACGACCAGACTCCTTCCTTCCACCACCATACCTCCCCAGCCCCTCTAACCACTTCTTTGTGGCACAATTGGCTTGTAATGAATTAATAGCATCAACTGTCGCCTAGATTCTAGAGAGAATCAGTCGAAACAATCCACAGGACAGCCCAAATGGATGCCTAAAGGAGGGTGTTTAAACACTGTGTCCAAATTTCAAATCCTTAATTTGATTATTCCTACTAGTCAGTTAATTCGCTCCATCCCTTAAACATGTAAAGTCTCGATCTTTGCGTAGTTGCTCTCCTTCTCATCCTTTTATGTCACAATCATCAAATTAATGGAGTTCATCCGAGACCACTTGCCCTGGCTCTGGGCTTGGCTCCAGCAACACCTACCAGCCCATTCTAACACTATGACTTCCAGCCAGGGCTACTCCAGGGACGGCCCATCCCAATAGTCAGCCCCACTGCCCACTAAGCCCCTGTTCAGTCAAAATGTACACAACACTATCCTCTGGAATGTCGGCTTTCCCAACTCCTTTTCCCAGCCAAGTCGTTTTTCTTTTCTTTTTTTCTTTTTTCTTCCTGTGCATGAGGGAGTGAGTGCCGCTATTCCCATTGGAGGGTTTTACATGTCAGGTCATGCAGGTGCTGTGCAAATACACACACACACACCCACACATACACACACACAACACACACACACACACACACACACACACACACACACACACACACACACACACACACACACACACACACACACACACACACACACACACACACACACACACACACACACCCCCACCACTTCCATCTTCTCGTCTTCTTCTTCTTCTTCTTCTTCTTCTTCTTCTCCTTCTCCTTCTTCGTGTGTAGAGTTCTCACATTCTTAGTCAGACCTCAACTCCTTTAAATAATTGAATAACAAAGTAGCTTATTGTGTGGCATTGAGTGGCATATAAACTAGGATATGTTATAGTGTGTGTCTGTGTGTTAATACGTTGTTATGCATGCATGTGTGTGTGTATGTTTGCGTTTGTCTCTGCCTGTGTGAATATTAGCCTGTGTATGTATGTATGTATGTATGTATGTATGTATGTATGTATGTATGTATGTATGTATGTATGTATGTATGTATGTATGTTAGGGTTGGGCCATTTTCTGATAGAATCTAAATCTTTTCCCTCTCTTATACAAATTTCTCTGTCAATAATGGTTTGTACTTACTTGCAGCTGGAGTCATTTGAGGCGAGAGAATTTGATCTGATGTCAGCCATCAGTGGGATGTGCTTGAGCACAAAGCACAAGTATGACGGTGAGGGCACTTAAATCGCAACTAGCGCAATCACTGCCAGTAGGCTAGTTAGAAAAAATATCACATATAATGTCTGTGTGTGTTTACGTGCACTCGGGTGTGTGTGTGTGTTGTGTGTTTGTGTGTTGTGTGTGTGTGTGTGTGTGTGTGTGTGTGTGTGTGTGTGTGTGTGTGTGTGTGTGTGTGTGTGTGTGTGTGTGTGTGTGTGTGTGTCCATTCTGACCCTTTTCCTCTAACTTGAGAATTGAACCAAATATAGCAG
>OLKM01003306.1:0-12500 GCA_900291075.1 Melanogrammus aeglefinus | reverse complement strand
ATGGCTTTGTGAACCTCAGTGAAGCTGGGCAGGGAATCCAAATGGTGGACAAGGGAGATGTTTACGAAATCTGTGAGTATGTCTTGGTTGGAAGGGTTTTCGGCGTTGAGGAGAGTATTAAAATGCTCATCCCATCTGTCCAGGATCTGTTGTGTGTCCTTGTGTAGGGTGAGTCCATCAGCCGATCTTACTGGCGTTGTGCTTTTCCTGTGCGGGCCATAGATGGCTTTGATGTCATCATAGATTCCATGAGATTTGTTTGTTTCAGCGTAAAGTTGGATCTTGGTGGCTTTCCTGGTCCACCAGTCATTTTTCATGGCTCTGAGGGTGCGCTGGACTTTGGCTCTGATGGAGATGTAGTGACTCCTTGCTGTAGAGGATTGCGGGTTAGCTAGGAGAGCGGCAGCGCTTTGAGTTTTGATTGGAGGTTGTGAATATCCGGTGCAGTGTTGTCAAACCAGTCTTGGTGTTTACACTAACTGAACCCCATTGATGACTCTGCTGTCTGATGAACGGCAGTACGTAGGAATCTCCAGGCAGCGTGGATGTTGGGGTCTGATGGAGTTTCAGGTATTGCAGATAGGTTTGTTGCAAGCTGGGCCCCTAAACTGATCTACACAATGCTTGGATTTTAGTGTGCCACAGTTAAGCCTTTCTTTGCTGGCATTTTCTTAAACTGGGGACAGATATTCATCTTAAGTTTGGTGCAGGCTGCAGACTTTCCAAGTGGCAATTATGAAGGGGATTTTGGTTTTCTTTCTTATGTGTTTTCGACCGTGTTAAGGGATGGCCCGGCAGTTCTGGTAATCTGCCCGGGCGAGAGGTACAGACCAATTTCAGGCCACCTTTTCTAGGAAGGATGGAGCTGCTCAGCCAAGTGGGGAGCTGCCAGGGAAGCACGCTGTTCACTCCTGTGCCTCAACAACCATCTATCTCACCCACCTACGTGCAGAGTTGAGCTAGATACCACCAGTCACATCCTTGACCTGTATCCACTGTCCTTCCCCATCACCAAAGGACTTTTACAGGGGTTGGCCGAGTGAAGGGGGGGTTGGGGGGAAAATGCCTGTGCGTTGAATTGATTAAGTGATGGAAGGGGTGCGCAGTCCGTTTCCTCACTGTCTATCTTTGGCCCCAACTGACATCCTTCAGTGGCATGAAAAGTCGACCTTCGTCCAACAGGGGTTGCAAAGGACTGCAAGAACACCAGTCCGTTGGTGTCTGCCTGACGAGGGTCTTCTCCACCGAGGGGTTTACTCCCATAGCTATAAAACAAAAGGTTTACCCAGTAGGCACTGGGGCAGTGGATGGTGGTAGTCAGGGCGTGTCCACACCAGGTGGACCTAGGCTATCTATCTCTGGGGCCCACTTCTACTCCAAGATCCCCTACCAGTTCACTTGCATCGCTACATGCTTCCTAGCATGCTGCAGTCTCGTTCAGCCCTGCATACAAGCTCTCCCTCACATCCACACACATACTAAATGTACACACATTTAAGTATGTGCAAACACAAACACAAGAACACACCTATTCACACGCACGCACGCACACGCACGCACACACACACACACACACACACACACACACACACACACACACACACACACACACACACACACACACACACACACACACACACACACACACACACACACACACACACACACACACACACACACACACCTTATCCTTACAAACAAACAGATCTCATCCATCTTATTATACACCAAAGGTTAAAGCATCCCTACTTTTTATAATCAGTACGTTTACATGCACAGCTTAATTATGATTAAAGCCATAGTTCGACTATGCTCCTCAATTGGACAACTGCAATTGTCCGATTACACATGGCGGTGAGAGAATCGATTCATTGACCGAAGCATTTGGTACGATTAGTGGTGCTGTACCCATTTCAACTAGTGGTAATAGAGCAACCGGCTGACCTCTTTACGTCACCAGCAACAAAAAACTCAGGCGGCATTAGAGAAAAATGTTTTCAGTAGGCTGCTGTCAGTTCACTTTGGGTCCATGTCAATTCTCAGACGCTCCATTGTTCCGACCTCTCGGCCATATGCAGACTCCTCCGGTGGCAGCGGAGCAGCTCCTCTGGCAGGAGTCTGCATATGGCAACAATCCCATTCTCCTCCATGTCGCGGTTCAATCTGGACTTCAGAGAGTCAAAGCCAAAGTTCCTTTCCCCCAATTCCTTCTCCGCCATGGCCGAGATAACCCTCACTACGAGTCTTTACTTGTTGTCGAAGTACCAGAGAGTGGGAGAACCCGACACACTTTAAGATTGATAATATCAAAGAATTTCCCCTTCAGTTCGGCCGTGGCTGATGTGCCCGAAGTTACTACTTCACAACCTTTTTGATGACGACAACATTTCGAAAAACTTTTACTTTTAATTCAGCCTTGGGTGAGTGTTACAGTGTTACACCTTTCCTGCTGTTCCCACTTAACTGACACACGCTACCTACCGCTCGCTCTCCTCACTCGTCCAGGTGTTTTTCCATGATTCAATGGCTCAGGGTTTTCAGGGTTTTCTTAGCTGTAAAACAGACCTTTACATTGGCCTTCTCAGTGCTTAGTGTTTCTGGCGTTGCACAACCTGGTGCCATGTCCCAGTGCTCTGAGGCTGTTTGCCTGTGCTTCCAGTGGAAGGATATGGGCACGGACATGCTCTTTGGCTCTCACCGTTGACATACTCGGCTGGCTCCCATTTCCTGAATCATTCACTGAATCTCTGACACAGACTGAACTGCATGCACACACTTGCACACAAACAAACAAAGGTGCGCACATGCAGACACCCACACACACACAAGCTCAAACACTTGCTCACATACACAATCACTTTGAGTGACAGACTGCTTTGCTGTAACACAACCCTTAAGTATCCCCCTGCGTGATCACACAGGATGGAGTGCTGTTATACAGAAAATCACTACAGCTGTGAATCGATCGTAGACAAAGAACACCTTTAGAGTAAACCCTTGTAAAGCAGTGATGTTATAATCTATATCATCAGCACTCATGAAATGCCTCTTGTCCAATCAAATGACTGGTTCGGAATTAAGAATTGTACAATAAGAAAAAACACTGGTGCTGCCTTTCAGTTTCACCAGAAAGATTGTTTTGTTAGCGTTCTTTTTTCTGTGCAGTGGAGGCTTCTCCAGGAGGAGAGGGAGGACGATCCTCCTTAACATTGTTGAGAATAAAAAATTTAGATTGCCCAGACGACTGTAATGAATTAATGGCCTTAAATTGACTACTTTAATGCCTTTGTATGTAATGTTCATTTTGCTGGGTAAAGGAACATTAGCATCCCCTATCGCCTATTGACAATGACTTTAGGGCGGCCGGTGAATAACATGGGGTTCATTGGGAGAGAGGAGGTAAGTCCTCTGAGTGGGTGTGACTGACTCGGATCTGGATCGCGTCAACGTCTATTCACAAATAGGCTGAAGCCATGGCTGTGCTATGAACCAATAAGCAGGCGCCCTTGTTTTGGAGCAGCCCGGAGGGAGGGGTTGTCCCCTCAAGTCTAGGCTACGAGAACCAACGAACCCGGCGCTCAGTCGTAATGCCTCGTTTCCATTGGGTGGTGCGCTACTGTTCGTTGCGGTACAGTGCGGCTCTGTTCCGTTTCCGCCGAGCGTTGCGGTTCGGTGCGGCTCGGTTCGGCTCGGTTCGCTTATAATGGCGTTTCTACCGCCAAAAGTTGGGCAAGATCCCGAAATAAATGCGCTGAGCCTACATCTTTTTAGACACCCCTCTGTTTGGTTACCAAGCCGTCTGAAAGGTTTGCGAAAACGCTACACACGCCGTAATTCTGAAATCACTTTAAAATATATCCCGTTTGGTATGACCAGGTCAATGATACCTTTGCAACACAATCAGCGAGGAGGATTGACTTGATAAATGAAGTCCCTCAATCTTGATTGGCCTAACACCATGACCAACATTCTGAAACATCCATTAACATCCACATTTGCCTCAAAAAATGTAAATAGTTGTGAAATAATGTTATTTTTGTTCTTTTAATTGTTTGTTACTGTGACCGTTCTGTTTGATATTGTGGAAAAGATGTTAGCGAATGATTAAGAGCATGGTGCATTTGAAATGGCATCACTTTTGGTCTTGTGTCTTAATTTTTCTTAAAACAATTGTAGCTGAAAATAAACATAGCCAAATTACAGCCAATAGCTTCAGTCATTGAGGGCAAAAATAGACCCTATGGTAGGCCCAGTATTTTTTATTTAGTTTTACAAACCAAGAGTAGGCCTGATTTGACTAATCGGCTTTGCATCCTTTCCTTCTGACGGGGTGTAAAAAGTACTGTACTATAAAGCTCCGCCCACCCCTTTCTCATCTCAAAACTGGCCGACTCTGCACTCCGCCATTTTCAACAGCTTTCGTCGTTTCGAGGATGTTTGGTAAGTTTCTCCTCCTCTTTCATTTAACCAAAACTTTAGCATATCTACATGCACTTATGTTTTCAACAGCTTTCGTCGTTTCGAGGATGTTTGGTAAGTTTCTCCTCCTCTTTCATTTAACCAAACATTTAGCATATCTACATGACTTATGTTTTTAAACTGCCTTATTGTCATTTACCGTGTACTGCAGTTAGTTTTGTAATGTAAAAATAGAAAATCCAGTTGTGGCTAGCTGAACAAATAAGCAGTAGCTTCTTCATTTTGGCTAACCTGCTACCATAAACAGGATTTAGTCGGTAAGAGGTTACTTTAACATTATGAAGGTTTATAAAAAGTGCATTGATGGTTATCTTGTAATAATTTTAGACTCCGGTAGGTAAAATGGGAATACTGCATGTGTGGGAAGTGGACCAAATTGCGAGGGCAATACAATTGTGGAGCCTTACTCGCCTAGCCACTCTAATATTAACTTAGTAAATTAATTCTTCAGCTTGCCAACACATTTCACCATGACATCATCATTACCAAACACCATAGGACTAAAATACAGACATGCAATTAGCTGAAGCTAACTTCTGGAAGCTTCCAGGGTATAATCAAAGGGTCAATCAAAGAAACAAAGCAACAGGTACGTTTGCAAAATACTACTAGAGTCCACCTTGTGGTCAAAGAGTGAAATTACACATATAGTCCACAGGGCAAGAAAACACTGCCTGAAGTTACTACCATGTTCATTTAATCATCTATGTGTGCATATTTCTTCCCAATAATATATAAAAAATATTTAATTATTGCATAACAACCAAGTTAATTTTGTTGTCTGTGTATGTGTATCTTCTCAGACTGGAACATGCATCCAAGAACATTTCAACACCATTACTACCAGCCCTCAACCATATCTCCTGAAGTAAGGAAGGATGCAGTCCACCAGTTCTTCATCATTCTGGATAGGGGTGCCATACCTTGCAGGTCAACTTCTTCTCTAGGGGCTTTCAATGAGCTGTTTAAGGCACATTTTGTGTTCGGCACATCATACAACTCCATGCTTCATAACATGTACATGTTGACCCAGACCACGGTGTACAACATCGATGTTGGGAAAGTAAAGGAGAGTCCTCGTGTTGCTGCTGAAGTAAGGGCAAGGTTACTCAATTAGTGCTTGAGTTTTTTCCTCCATCATGAGGTGCTTTGTTTGTCAGGCTGAATTAAAAAGTTCCAATATGCTTGTTAGGCACTTACGTTTAGTTCATGGTTACTTGCCTGGAAGAAACCTTCGCCTTAAATGTGTTCAGACTGGATGTGGATCTGTGTTGGTACAGAGTATTTAGACCAGCAGGCTGAAACTGATGTTACTTTAAACAGGGCAGGAGAGGTTGTGACAAGTGATGTAGATGAGACGCCAACATCATCTGAGCCTTCTATAAATTCTGCGAAGAGCACTCTTGATTTGTGTGCCTCTGCTGTTGCACAACTCAAGACAGCTGGATTAAGTCAGTCAAAAAGACAAACAGTTTTGTCTCATTCATGGAAGAAGTGTTTTTTTAGATTAATAGTCAGGCTAAAGATGCAGCTTTACAGTGCTTATCTCCTCAGGACACTGAAAATAAGAATAAAATAGAGGAATCCTTCAAACAGTTGGAAAATGGAAATCCCTTCACATGCTTGAATACAGAAACCAAGCAAAACAAACACTTCAAAGGGAAATGGGGAAACGTTGAACCTGTTGAAAAGGTGCTCAGCACAACAATTGACAGCAGAAGAAACAAATCTACTGGGACATATGACCAGGTCCTAATAACTAGGGATGCACCGAATTTTCGGCCACTGAAAATTTTCGGCTGAAAATGGCCCAAAAGCGCATTTTCGGTTTTCGGCAAAAATACTTTAATCACTGAAACAACACGGCCTAAACAGAAATTTGTGATGACGCAAACAAAAAGCGCGGCCAGCACGCGCTTGTCTGGATAAGCGCCAATGCAGTATGTCTGCGGTGTGGACGTTTTCAATGATTCTGAGAAAGACCCACGTATAGCGGTTTGCAAACATTGCAATGCCTTGATTTTAATGAAGTTAGTACACAGTCATAGCCATAAATGCAATGGTACTAGGGTTGCCGCGGTGTGGACATTTTCACACCGAGTAATACACTCGTGTCAACATTGGTATTACCGAGTATAAACGGTACTGTATAAACTTCGAAACTAGGTCAACCGCCATCTTCTCCTGTCAACTCTCTCACACTCGGTGACAGCGTCTGGCAGCGCGCCAATTCTCAGTGACAGCGTCTTATAACGTTCTTATATAATAGTATAATATAATTTTATATATAATATCATGGCCAAAAGCTCTGTGCGCCTCCGGATGGCCGTAGCGCGAGGAGCTCTCTTAGGGATTGGGTTTTGCGGGGTTTGTTTACCGGCGTTCCACACAAGACCGGATTTTTTTTATTATTACTGGAAAAAAATAATACAAAATAACTCTGTGTTGGCCTCAACACCCGTAATACCGCATACCACGGCAACCCTAAATGGTACTAAAAATTGGCATAATAATTTCTTTCGATGTTTCGGTTTTCGGCCTTGGTTTCCTCATTTTCGGTTTCGGCCAAGAATTTTCACTTCGGTGCATCCCATACTATAACAGATAAGTTTTCATATGTTCCCATCCAGAAACGCTTAAGAACATTTTCGATAACCTAGAACTGACCAACATGTTCAAGCCCAGGCACATTTCCAAAGAAGGTACAGACATAAGAGATGCCAACTATTTTAAAGAAAATCTGTTATTTTCTTTAAAATCCGAGAACGCTGCAATGCAGATTCAACTGTTTTATGACGACTTTGAAACAGCAAATCCCTTGGGCTCTAAAAAGGGTATCCATAAATTAGGGGCTATATATTTTCCCCCAATCTTTACTTCGGCATTGATTAATATTCATTCATGTGCTCTTTTCCACGTACAGGACATAAAACGTAATGGTTTACCCTTGTATTATAAGGACCATTGGAGCTGAATTGTCAACCAGTATTTCTTCTGCCAAATGGATTAAATAACATGGTACCGAGTACCGCCGTGACTTCATTATCTGCACTGAGGTAGCATATGAGATGCCTGTGTTTTGTAAGATAGAGTCTATTGCTGTGAAGGATGAAAATGTATTACTCTGTGGAAAACTCATGGAAACGGTTTGTTTTGAGCATCATTACCACACAGTAAATTCCCTAGTGTTAAATATGAAGAGTTAAATTCCTTTTGCTCGGTTAGAGTTGATTTTTATCCGGGAAGTGTTAAATTGCACTCAGTGCAAGTGTTGTAAACTTGAGTAGTGGCCAATTTACTCTGAACAGAGTTATCATCAAAATTCTGACCACGCCTCCACAAAAACGTCATGCCGTAATGCTGTTACCCGTTTGCAATTTTGATTCTGGCGGGCAGACACTAACGTCGTCGATACAGAATTCCGCTGTTTGTCAAGGTAAGCTTTATAAAACAACTTTTTACTTTAATTCCGAAAAAATGCCTTGAAATGCATGTTACTGCGTAGGCCTAGCCCTATTTCACAATACAATGTAGAGCTAAATGTGACGGTACTGTATGTTCGCGCCTGACTAATGCTAAAGTCAGGCCTATGTTCAATTAGCCTTGGTATATTTGAATAATAAGAAGATTTAAGATGACAACTCGCCATGTTCAATAGGCCTATTTCACGCCGCTAATTGTGCAAGAAATCTGGCATGTGGGAATTGGCCTTAAACATATTTCCATTCGTGCTAAGATGCTAATCGTGCTAAGTCTTTGCATGCAAATCCAGCTAGCCTGCTGGTAGATATTTAAAGAAACGTGCATGATGTAATGGTAAGGTTAATAATCAACAATTTATAGTCGTTTGTAGGATGAGTACTAGCATGAAGATAATTCACGTCGATTTTAGTCCAGCTAAACATGACTGCATTTGTTGTAGCTTTATTTAACTGGTGCCTGATGCAACTCTTGTCTGGTGTTAGTTCATGGCAGTGGCACAGCACAGGCCACCCATGTGAATTGCCCGCCCGCTTCGAGATACTTCTAATATCTGTACCAGAAAAGTAGACTGACAGAATATTTATTTCATTCACAGATGTTGTTGAAAGTAAAATTCCGGGCTGAACAGAAATTCGTCCGAGTAACCGAACCAACGATGCAGGAGTTTTTGACCAGTGGTAAGTTCTTTTCGAATGTGTTTTGCAAAGCCATTAATACTGGCGCGAAAGAGCTCCGTTTGAGTAAACTGGCCATGTACCTCCTCCTCACGCTCCTCACATTTGTCTCACATTAGACAGTTCTCCTGCCCTCCTTTCTGTGATCAGATGCACATTCGCACTTTTAGGTGCCTACTTGTGATTATGCTTTTATGTGTTTTTATATGGGCTACTCGATGCAACAATTTCCCCCCTGGGGGATCAATTATAAAGTATCTATCTATCTCTATCTATCTATCTCCTGTCACACATGACTTTGACACTGCCTACTTACAATAGATTACTGTAGGCCTATGGCCATAATTATACATTTTGTAGATTATGTACATTCTCATAAATGCATGTTGAAGAATAACTCATAAATGTATGTGTATGTTTAAATCAAAATGACCCTATCATTAATTTGAATGACTTAATGTTTTTTTATTTAGCCTTCCTGAAGTTCGGCATATCTGATGCACCTTACCATCTGGCCAAATTGATTGATGAATCTGGCACGGAGTTGGATGATGACGTGTTCGAGGAGGTGTTGAAGCAGCCGCACATTGGTGTGCTTTTACTGCGGCTGAATGGTGACTGTGAAGGTATGTTGATTCTGTCTAAATAGGATGCCTGTGAACACGTACCTGATTTTGAATACCCTTGTTCTTGACAACAAAAATGTCTAGGACAGCTAAAGGGTGTTTGGTCTGTAATGTCAGGGGGATAATTCAAAGGTTTTCAATCGGATTGTAGTGATGGGAATGTTGGTTCTTCTGTCTGATCTAGTTCTTTCAAGTCAGTCATCTGAGTCATTGCAATGTCATTGTTGCATTGCCACACCCACAGTTAAACGATTTCTGTCAAAGTTAAATTAGGCTAAATTAAAGTAAGTATCAATCTAGCTGCAAGACTTGAGGATTCAAATAAATAGTCAATTGGAAATAAATAGCACTTGAGTGTATGCCACAATTTAATTCCTTGGCTGCCATGTTTTTTTTATTTGCCACCCAGCTGTTTGCCTTCTATGTAAATACATGGTGTTTGTATTATAGGACTAATGAAAGCAGACACTTGGTTGCGGGTGCATCTATAAGCCTGTTGCAAATGTTTTCTGAATGCGTTTGGGTCGCATTTTCCAGCGATAATGACGTCAAGCATGTTCATTTCAATGAGAGTGCAGTCCATACACTGACCACAGATGTCAATGGTGTTTAGAAATAGCAGAAACTACATATGTCTGATTTAAAAAATATTAAAATCAATGCGAAAAGCTTATTTGTTTTCATTCATTTGTTGCAGATCCAGAAAGCATTGCATCACCCAACACCAGTCTCGCTGAATCATGTGACTCGAGTGACACAGTCATCTTGTGCCCATCAAGCACCGAGCAGCATACTGAAGAAGAAGCTAAAGCCAAAGCTGTAAGTTGCTGACTGAAATGGAATTACATCTTTTTATTCACATCAGATTTTCGTAACTGCCTTATTTTAGTGCAAAATAAATAGGTCACTTTTGTTCACAACTTGCATATTAACATATTTAATAATTTGTAGTTGGTGCAAGGCATATTGGAAAGAAAACCGGGTGGAGACATCATCTTCCAGGAGTACAGGAAAACAAAGTATTTGAGTGATGGTACTCGCCGGAGGATGATTTCTATTCTTGTTGCTGAGATGACTGAAAAACATGGGTGAGTCTCAATTCATGATGTTACTACACTCGAAAGAAAAAAAATAGATCAAAGTGATAGCATCATGTTTGCTTAATTGTACCCTTTGTGATTTTCTGTTTTAAAGGACGTCTCCTCCAAGGCCACATCAGGGAGATGTTTGCATTGGGATCATTGCAGGTCTTCCCCTATCTGAGGGACCCATTTTCTCCAAAAGGATATGTAAGTACCGATTTCACAGGAAAGGAAAGAACTACAAGTTATCTCCAGTGTTAATAACAATGTTATTTTCAGTAAACTCCACTGTGACGAGTGATATTGTAATGTCTGAACCTAGCTTAAGTCAGTTGGCAACACATTCCAAGTTACCCAGCTCAGTCCAATATATAGGCCAACAGATGTCATCTGCGTGTTCAGTTGTGGCCTGGGCCGCTTCTAGCCTACTACATTTGGGTGGGCAAGCAGGAGATCTGCGTGGCCACTAGCCATGCCGGAAATCATTTTTTCCAATCACACAGGAACCATTAAACTATCTCAAAAAAACCTTTGGACCAAACTAAGCCCCTAGAGCAAACATCCATCACTGCAGTATGTGTCATACCCATAGGCTGTATGTATAATATGCAATTCCAGTACATAACCATACCGGAGTAATTAAGTTTAGGATTGTAATGTACAATATCTTTCTTTTTAAGGAGCATTACTTTGATCCACAAAGTGGTATGGGTTATCTTTCGTGGAAAATAAAGACAGTGCAAAGGAGCTGTTCGCAGAAACGAAGCCGACCAAGCCAATCATTTTCTGGAGGCCCAAGAGCTGAAAGATCTTTACAACTTGGATCATTGGAACAACTGTCTGGAGAAGAGTGTAAGGAGGCAATTTCATTCCTGAAGTACTGCTCTGACGAGAATGCAGTTAAGAAGAAGATGCAGACTACATTTCAGTACGACGGCAGATGATTGAAAGTGCAGAGAAATGTGGAGAGGTGCTTACCCAGTTTTCCATGGTTCAAGAATGTAAAGGGACTGGTGAGTAATGGTTTTTTAGCCTTTCTATAGCAGGAAGTGAAATAGACATAGTACAGGTATTTGGGGTCTAAAGACAAACCGATACGTATCAGCGGCATATTTCAGAGTATGTTTGATTGGACTGCTCAAATGCTGGTTAGGCCTACTACAGAGGTGTTTGAGTTGGCACACAGATGAGTATTAAGGACCTAACTTTTAATCTTTGTGTTTTTGTCTTCCAAGGTTGAGCAAGACTTTTTCCATGTTGTGTTTGCGATACAATTTCTGCCAAGTTTTTGGAGAGGTGGCCAACTGCATTCAAGCACAAAATTGTGGAGCAGAGCAAGAAACTGCATCAATCTCCGGACCTGTTGGACTTAATCAGCCGCAGCAGAAAAGACATCGGATGGCGATGATACAGGTTTAAAATATGTTTCTTTATCTTGCAAAATCGTCAACTGCGTATTTTTGTACAAAAACAGACAGAACTAAACATGCATTACTGATTTTCTGACAATGTTCAAATCCTCTGTGATTTCAATATGGGTCAAGCAGTTCCTTTTAAAACTTTTTTAAAAAGATGGACAAACTTTCCTTATGTTTGTTGCTAAAAACTGTTCTGTCATGTTTTATATTTCCTTCAGAAATGGGATCAGACATCGCGGCGATTCTTCTCTTGCTTCACCTGATTCCACCTGCTGCTCAAGGTCGCAAGAGGACCAGGCAAGATGTCTGCTTTCCAGGCCGAAAAAACATGTGTGTCATCTTCTTAAAGTGTTGGTTTCGTCTTCAAAAGTGGTCTGACCTGTCGTGTACTCGTGCATAGACTCAATTGGGTGTAGAGGTGGCTTCGGTGTGTAGAGTGTTGGCTAGCAATCACTGAGGGTTGTTGGGTCGAATCCTGATTCCGCCTGAGTCCACTGATGTGTTGTTGAATGCCACTGAATCTCCCCAATGCCTCAGTATGGTAATGGGATACTCTAAAGTGCTTTATAAATGTAATGAATTATTACTAAATGTGTTTTTGTTTTGTACCAGACTGGAAATGCTGTTGAAGAACATCTGAATTCGATCAAGGACAGCAAGCAACAATATCTTCTGCCGTTGACCTAAGAAGACCAGCCATCCACGGTGTACTACATTGTCCTCGACAAGCAAGCAAAA